>JAPCYS010001734.1:0-194334 GCA_028641055.1 Alopecurus myosuroides
AGTTTACACGCGCTTATAGGCTGAAATCCCGTATCGGACGAAACGTCGTGAATCTTCCGAAGAGGGGTTCTACCTTGTTGTTTTATGTTTCTATGGCCTACCCTAACACAACCAAGCACCTAGTTCCACATGCTACCCTTTCGACGCCGTTACCGCGTGTTTCCGTATAAGTCCGGTATTCCTCCAGCGGGTCTAGGGTTTCACCGGAGGGGGGCTCCGGATCTTCTGGACCCCAACACAAGCAAGGTGGTACCATAGCATGTTATTATAGGTGTGTTTGTGCTTTGTATGGCAAATATTTCACTCCGGGTGTGGGCCGCTTCACCGGCATCCACTTCTCTCTCGTGAGTTTACACGCGCTTATAGGCTGAAACTCCCGTATCGGACGAAACGCGTGAATCTTCCAAAGAGGTGGGTTCTACCTTGTTGTTTTATGTTTCTATGGCCTACCCTAACAAAACCAAGCACCTAGTTCCACATTTCTACCCCCTTTCGACGCCGTTACCGCGTTTTTCCGTATAAGTCCGGTATTTCTCCAGCGGGTCTAGGGTTTCACCGGAGGGGCTCCGGATCTCTGGACCCCAACACAAGAAGGTGGTGCCATAGCATGTTATTATAGGTGTGTTGTGTGCTTTTATGGAAAGATTTCACTCCGGGGTGTGGGCCGCTTCACCGGCATCCACTTCTCTCTCGTGAGTTTACACACGCTTATAGGCTGAAACTCCCGTATCGGACGAAACGTCGTGAATCTTCCGAAGAGGTGGGTTATACCTTGTTGTTTTATGTTCTATGGCCTACCCTAACACAACCAAGCACCTAGTTCCATTGCTACCCCCTTTCGACGCTGTTACCGCGTGTTTCCGTATAAGTCCGGTATTTCCCAGCGGGTCTAGGGTTTCACCGGAGGGGGGCTCCGGATCTTCTGGACCCCAACACAAGAAATGTGGTGCCATAGCATGTTATTATAGGTGTGTTGTGTTCTTTCTATGGCAAAGATTTCACTCGGGGTGGGCCGCTTCACCGGCATCCACTTCTCTCTCGTGAGTTTACACGCGCTTATAGGCTGAAACTCCCGTATCGGACGAAACGTCGTGAATCTTCCGAAGAGGTGGGTTACCTTGTTGTTTTATGTTTATGGCCTACCCTAACACAAACAAGCACCTAGTTCCACATTGCTACCCTTTTTCGACGCCGTTACCGCGTGTTTCCGTATAAGTCCGGTATTTCTCCAGCGGGTCGGGTTTCACCGGAGGGGGGCTCCGGATCTTCTGACCCCAACACAAGCAAGGTGGTGCCATAGAATGTTATTTAGGTGTGTTGTGTGATTTTTATGGCAAATATTTCACTCCGGGGTGTGGGCCGCTTCACCGGCATCCACTTCTCTCTCGTGAGTTTACACGCGCTTATAGGCTGAAACTCCCGTATCGGACGAAACGTCGTGAATCTTCCGAAGAGGTGGGTTCTACCTTGTTGTTTTATGTTTCTATGGCCTACCATAACACAACCAAGCACCTAGTTCGACATGCTACCCCCTTTCGACGCCGTTACCCGTGTTTTTGTATAAGTCCGGTATTTCTCCAGCGGTCGGGTTTCACCGGAGGGGGCTCCGGATCTTCTGGACCCCAACACAAGCAAAGTGGTGCCATAGAATGTTATTATAGGTGTGTTGTGTGCTTTGCATGGCAAAGATTTCACTCCGGGTTGGTCCGCTTCACCGGCATCCACTACTCTCTCGTGAGTTTACACGCGCTTATAGGTGAAACTCCCGTATCGGACGAAACGTCGTGAATCTTCCGAAGAGGTGGGTTATACCTTGTTGTTTTATGTTTCTATGGCCTACCCTAACACAACCAAGCACCTAGTTCCACATTGCTACCCTTTCGACGTTACCGCGTGTTTCCGTATAAGTCCGGTATTTCTCCAGCGGGTCGGTTTCACCGGAGGGGGGGCTCCGGATCTTCTGGAACCCAACACAAGCAAGGTGGTGCCATAGAATGTTATTATAGGTGTTGTGTGCTTTGTATGGCAAAGATTTCACTCCGGGGTGTGGGCCGCTTCACCGGCATCCACTTCTCTCTCGTGAGTTTACACGCTTATAGGCTGAAACTCCCGTATCGGACGAAACGTCGTGAATCTTCCGAAGAGGTGGGTTACCTTGTTGTTTTTATGTTTCTATGGCCTACCCTAACACAACCAAGCACCTAGTTCCACATGCTACCCCCTTTCGACGCCGTTACCGCGTGTTTCCGTATAAGTCCGGTATTCTCCAGCGGGTCTAGGGTTTCACCAGGGGGGGGCTCCGGATCTTCTGGAACCCAACCAAGCAAGGTGGTGCCATAGCATGTTATTATAGGTGTGTTGTGTGCTTTGTATGGCAAATTTCACTCCGGGGTGTGGGCCGCTTCACCGGCATCCACTTCTCTCTCGTGAGTTTACACGCTTATAGGCTGAAACTCCCGTATCGGACGAAACGTCGTGAATCTTCTGAAGAGGTGGGTTATACCTTGTTGTTTTATGTTTCTATGGCCTACCCTAACACAACCAAGACCTAGTTCCACATTTCTACCCCCTTTCGACGCCGTTACCGCGTGTTTCCGTATAAATCCGGTATTTCTCCAGCGGGTCTAGGGTTTCACCGGAGGGGGCTCCGGATCTTCTGGACCCCAACACAAGCAAGGTGGTGCCATAGAATGTTATTATAGGTGTGTTGTGTGCTTTGTATGGCAAAGATTTACTCGGGGTGTGGGCCGCTTCACCGGCATCCACTTCTCTCTCGTGAGTTTACAAGCGCTTATAGGCTGAAACTCCCGTATCGGACGAAACGTCGTGAATCTTCCGAAGAGGTGGGTTTACCTTGTTGTTTTATGTTTATATGGCCTACCCTAACACAACCAAGCACCTATTCCACATTGCTACCCTTTCGACGCCGTTACCGCGTGTTTCCGTATAAGTCCGGTATTTCTCCAGCGGGTCGGGTTTCACCGGAGGGGGGCTCCGGATCTTCTGACCCCAACACAAGAAAGGTGGTGCCATAGAATGTTATTATAGGTGTGTTGTGTGCTTTTTATGGCAAAGATTTCACTCCGGGGTGTGGGCCGCTTCACCGGCATCCACTTCTCTCTCGTGAGTTTACACGCGCTTATAGGCTGAAACTCCCGTATCGGACGAAACGTCGTGAATCTTCCGAAGAGGTGGGTTCTACCTTGTTGTTTTATTTCTATGGCCTACCAAACACAACCAAGCACCTAGTTCCACATGCTACCCCCTTTCGACGCCGTTACCGTGTTTCGTATAAGTCCGGTATTTCTCCAGCGGGTCGGGTTTCACCGGAGGGGGGCTCCGGATCTTCTGGACCCCAACACAAGCAAAGTGGTGCCATAGCATGTTATTATAGGTGTGTTGTGTGCTTTGCATGGCAAAGATTTCACTCCGGGGTGTGGGCCGCTTCACCGGCATCCACTTCTCTCTCGTGAGTTTACACGCGCTTATAGGCTGAAACTCCGTATCGGACGAAACGTGAATCTTCCGAAGAGGTGGGTTACCTTGTTGTTTTATGTTTCTATGGCCTACCCTAACACAACCAAGCACCTAGTTCCACATTGCTACCCCCTTTTTTCGCCGTTACCGCGTGTTTCCGTATAAGTCCGGTATTTCTCCAGCGGGTCGGGTTTCACCGGAGGGGGGGCTCCGGATCTTCTGGACCCCAACACAAGCAAGGTGGTGCCATAACATGTTATTATAGGTGTGTTGTGTGCTTTTTATGGCAAAGATTTCACTCCGGGGTGTGGGCCGCTTCACCGGCATCCACTTCTCTCTCGTGAGTTTACACGCGCTTATAGGCTGAAACTCCCGTATCGGACGAAACGTCGTGAATCTTCCGAAGAGGTGGGTTCTACCTTGTTGTTTTATGTTTCTATGGCCTACCCAACACAACCAAGCACCTAGTTCCACATGCTACCCCCTTTCGACGCCGTTACCGCGTATTTCCGTATAAGTCCGGTATTTCTCCACCGAGTCTAGGGTTTCACCGGAGGGGGGGCTCCGGATCTTCTGGACCCCAACACAAGCAAGGTGGAGCCATATCATGTTATTATAGGTGTTTTGTGTGCTTTGTATGGCAAATATTTCACTCCGGGGTGTGGGCCTTCACCGGCATCCACTTCTCTCTCGTGAGTTTACACGCGCTTATAGGCTGAAATCCCGTATCGGACGAAACGTCGTGAATCTTCCGAAGAGGTGGGTTCTACCTTGTTGTTTTATGTTTTATATGGCCTACCCTAACACAACCAAGCACCTAGTTCCACATTGCTACCCTTTTCGACGTTACCGCGTGTTTCCGTATAAGTCCGGTATTCCTCCAGCGGGTCTAGGGTTTCACCGGAGGGGGGGCTCCGGATCTTCTGGACCCCAACACAAGCAAGGTGGTACCATAGCATGTTATTATAGGTGTGTTATGTGCTTTGTATGTCAAATATTTCACTCCGGGGTGTGGGCCGCTTCACCGGCATCCACTTCTATCTCGTGAGTTTACACGCGCTTATAGGCTGAAACTCCCGTATCGGACGAAACATCGTGAATCTTCCGAAGAGGTGGGTTCTACCTTGTTGTTTTATGTTTCTATGGCCTACCCTAACAAAACCAAGCACCTAGTTCCACATTGCTACCCCCTTTCGACGCCGTTACCGCGTTTTTCCGTATAAGTCCGGTATTTCTCCAGCGGGTAGGGTTTCACCGGAGGGGCTCCGGATCTTCTGACCCCACACAAGCAAGGTGGTGCCATAGCATGTTATTATAGGTGTGTTGTGTGCTTTGTATGGAAAAGATTTCACTCTGGGGTGTGGGCCGCTTCACCGGCATCCACTTCTCTCTCGTGAGTTTACACACACTTATAGGCTGAAACTCCCGTATCGGACGAAACGTCGTGAATCTTCCGAAGAGGTGGGTTCTACCTTGTTGTTTTATGTTTCTATGGCCTACCCTAACACAACCAAGCACCTAGTTCCACATTGCTACCCCCTTTCGACGCGTTACCGCGTGTTTCCGTATAAGTCCGGTATTCTCCAGCGGGTCTAGGGTTTCACCGGAGGGGGGCTCCGGATCTTCTGGACCCCAACAAAGAAATGGTGGCATAGCATGTTATTATAGGTGTGTTGTGTGCTTTATGGCAAAGATTTCACTCGGGGTGTGGGCCGCTTCACCGGCATCCACTTCTCTCTCGTGAGTTTACACGCGCTTATAGGCTAAAACTCCCGTATCGGACGAAACGTCATGAATCTTCCGAATAGGTGGGTTATACCTTGTTGTTTTATGTTTATATGGCCTACCCTAACACAACCAAGCACCTAGTTCCACATGCTACCCTTTCGACGCCGTTACCGCGTGTTTCCGTATAAGTCCGGTATTTCTCCAGCGGGTCGGGTTTCACCGGAGGGGGGGCTCCGGATCTTACCCCAACACAAGCAAGGTGGTGCCATATATGTTATTATAGGTGTGTTGTGTGCTTTTTATGGCAAAGATTTCACTCCGGGGTGTGGGCCGCTTCACCGGCATCCACTTCTCTCTCGTGAGTTTACACGCGCTTATAGGCTGAAACTCCCGTATCGGACGAAACGTCGTGAATCTTCCGAAGAGTGGGTTCTACCTTGTTGTTTTATGTTTCTATGGCCTACCATAACACAACTAAGCACCTAGTTCGACATTGCTACCCCCTTTCGACGCCGTTACCCGTGTTTTCGTATAAGTCTGGTATTTCTCCAGCGGTCGGGTTTCACCGGAGGGGGGCTCCGGATCTTCTGGACCCCAACACAAGCAAGGTGGTGCCATAGCATGTTATTATAGGTGTGTTGTGTGCTTTGCATGGCAAAGATTAACTCCGGGTGTGGGCCGCTTCACCGGCATCCACTACTCTCTCGTGAGTTTACATGCGCTTATAGGCTAAAACTCCTGTATCGGACGAAATGTCGTGAATCTTCCGAAGAGGTGGGTTCTACCTTGTTTTTTATGTTTCTATGGCCTACCCTAACACAACCAAGCACCTAGTTCCACATTGCTACCCTTTTTTGACGCCGTTACCGCGTGTTTCCGTATAAGTCCGGTATTTCTCCAGCGGGTCGGTTTCACCGGAGGGGGGCTCCGGATCTTCTGGAACCCCAACACAAGAAAGGTGGTGCCATAGCATGTTATTATAGGTGTGTTGTGTGCTTTGTATGGCAAATATTTCACTCTGGGGTGTGGCCGCTTCACCCGGCATCCACTTCTCTCTCGAGTTTACACACGCTTATAGGCTGAAACTCCCGTATCGGACGAAACGTCGTGAATCTTCCAAGAGGTGGATTTACCTTGTTTTTTATGTTCTATGACCTACCCTAACACAACCAAGCACCTAGTTCCACATTGCTACCCCCTTTCGACGCCGTTACCGCGTGTTTTCCGTATAAGTCCGGTATTCTCCAGCGGGTCTAGGGTTTCACCGGAGGGGGGCTCCGGATCTTCTGGAACCCAACACAAGCAAGGTGGTGCCATAGCATGTTATTATAGGTGTGTTTTGTGCTTTGATGGCAAATATTTCACTCCGGGGTGTGGGCCGCTTCACCGGCATCCCTTCTCTCTCGTGAGTTTACACACGCTTATAGGCTGAAACTCCCGTATCGGACGAAACGTCGTGAATCTTCTGAAGAGGTGGGTTATACCTTGTTTTATGTTTCGATGGCCTACCCTAACACAACCAAGAACCTAGTTCCACATTTCTACCCCTTTTCGACGCCGTTACCGCGTGTTTCCGTATAAGTCCGGTATTTCTCCAGCGGGTCTAGGGTTTCACCGGAGGGGGGCTCCGGATCTTCTGGAACCCAACCAAGCAAGGTGGTGCCATAGCATGTTATTATAGGTGTGTTGTGTGCTTTGTATGGCAAAGATTTCACTCGGGGTGGGGCCGCTTCACCGGCATCCACTTCTCTCTCGTGAGTTTACAAGCGCTTATAGGCTGAAACTCCCGTATCGGACGAAACGTCGTGAATCTTCCGAAGAGGTTATACCTTGTTGTTTTATGTTTATGGCCTACCCTAACACAACCAAGCACCTATTTCCACATTGCTACCCTTTTCGACGCCGTTACCGCGTGTTTCCGTATAAGTCCGGTATTTCTCCAGCGGGTCGGGTTTCACCGGAGGGGGGTCCGGATCTTCTAGACCCCAACACAAGAAGGTGGTGCCATAGAATGTTATTATAGGTGTTGTGTGCTTTTTATGGCAAATATTTCACTCCGGGGTGTGGGCCGCTTCACCGGCATCCACTTCTCTCTCGTGAGTTTACACGCGCTTATAGGCTGAAACTCCCGTATCGGACGAAACGTCGTGAATCTTCCGAAGAAGTGGGTTCTACCTTGTTGTTTTATGTTTCTATGGCCTACCATAACACAACTAAGCACCTAGTTCCACATTGCTACCCCTTTCGCCGTTACCCTGTTTTCGTATAAGTCCGGTATTTCTCCAGCGGGTTTCACCGGAGGGGGGCTCCGGATCTTCTGGACCCCAACACAAGCAAAGTGGTGCCATAGCATGTTATTATAGGTGTGTTGTGTGCTTTGCATGGCAAAGATTTCACTCCGGGGTGTGGGCCGCTTCACCGGCATCCACTTCTCTCTCGTGAGTTTACACGCGCTTATAGGCTGAAACTTCCGTATCGGACGAAATGTCGTGAATCTTCCGAAGAGGTGGGTTCTACCTTGTTGTTTTATGTTTCTATGGCCTACCCTAACACAACCAAGCACCTAGTTCCACATTGCTACCCTTTTTTGACGCCGTTACCGCGTGTTTCCGTATAAGTCCGGTATTTCTCCAGCGGGTCGGGTTTCACCGGAGGGGGGGCTCCGGATCTTCTGGACCCCAACACAAGCAAGGTGGTGCCATAATGTTATTATAGGTGTGTTTGTGTGCTTTTTATGGCAAAGATTTCACTCCGGGGTGTGGGCCGCTTCACCGGCATCCACTTCTCTCTCGTGAGTTTACACGCGCTTATAGGCTGAAACTCCCGTATCGGACGAAACGTCGTGAATCTTCCGAAGAGGTGGGTTCTACCTTGTTGTTTTATGTTTCTATGGCCTACCCTAACACAACCAAGCACCTAGTTCCACATTGCTACCCCCTTTCGACGCCGTTACCGCGTGTTTCCGTATAAGTCCGGTATTTCTCCACCGAGTCTAGGGTTTCACCGGAGGGGGGGCTCCGGATCTTCTGGACCCCAACACAAGCAAGGTGGAGCCATATCATGTTATTATAGGTGTGTTTTGTGCTTTGTATGGCAAATATTTCACTCCGGGGTGTGGGACGCTTCACCGGCATCCACTTCTCTCTCGTGAGTTTACACGCGCCTATAGGCTGAAATCCCGTATGGGACGAAGCGTCGTGAATCTTCCGAAGAGGTGGGTTCTACCTTGTTGTTTTATGTTTCTATGGCCTACCCTAACACAACCAAGCACCTAGTTCCACATTGCTACCCTTTTTCGACGCCGTTACCGTGTGTTTCCGTATAAGTCCGGTATTCCTCCAGCGGGTCTAGGGTTTCACCGGAGGGGGGGCTCCGGATCTTCTGGACCCCAACACAAGCAAGGTGGTACCATAGCATGTTATTATAGGTGTGTTATGTGCTTTGTATGGCAAATATTTCACTCCGGGGTGTGGGCCGCTTCACCGGCATCCACTTCTCTCTCGTGAGTTTACACGCGCTTATAGGCTGAAACTCCCGTATCGGACGAAACGTCGTGAATCTTCCGAAGAGGTGGGTCATACCTTGTTGTTTTATGTTTCTATGGACTACCCTAACAAAACCAAGCACCTAGTTCCACATTGCTACCCCCTTTTGACGCCGTTACCGCGTTTTTCCGTATAAGTCCGGTATTTCTCCAACGGGTGTAGGGTTTCACCGGAGGGGTGCTCCGGATCTTCTGGAACCCAACACAAGCAAGGTGGTGCCATAGCATGTTATTATAGGTGTGTTGTGTGCTTTGTATGGAAAATTTCACTCTGGGGTGTGGGCCGCTTCACCGGCATCCACTTCTCTCTCGTGAGTTTACACACGCTTAGGCTGAAACTCCCGTATCGGACGGAAACGTCGTGAATCTTCCGAAGAGGTGGGTTATACCTTGTTGTTTTATGTTTCTATGGCCTACCCTAACACAACCAAGCACCTAGTTCCACATTGCTACCCCCTTTCGACGCTGTTACCGCGTGTTTCCGTATAAGTCCGGTATTTCTCCAGCGGGTCTAGGGTTTAACCGGAGGGGGGGGCTCCGGATCTTCTGGACCCCAACACAAGAAATGTGGTGCCATAGCATGTTATTATAGGTGTGTTGTGTGCTTTCTATGGCAAAGATTTCACTTCGGGGTGTGGGCCGCTTCACCGGCATCCACTTCTCTCTCGTGAGTTTACACGCGCTTATAGGCTGAAACTCCCGTATCGGACGAAACGTCGTGAATCTTCCGAAGAGGTGGGTTATACCTTGTTGTTTTATGTTTATATGCCCTACCCTAACACAACCAAGCACCTAGTTCCACATTGCTACCCTTTTTCGACGCCGTTACCGCGTGTTTCCGTATAAATCCCGGTATTTCTCCAGCGGGTCGGGTTTCACCGGGGGGGGCTCCGGATCTTCTAGACCCCAACACAAGCAAGGTGGTGCCATAGAATGTTATTATAGGTGTGTTGTGTGCTTTTTATGGCAAAGATTTCACTCCGGGGTGTGGGCCGCTTCACCGGCATCCACTTCTCTCTCGTGAGTTTACACGCGCTTATAGGCTGAAACTCCCGTATCGGACGAAACGTCGTGAATCTTCCGAAGAAGTGGGTTCTACCTTGTTGTTTTATGTTTCTATGGCCTACCATAACACAACTAAGCACCTAGTTCCACATTGCTACCCCTTTCGACGCCGTTACCCCGTGTTTTCCGTATAAGTCCGGTATTTCTCCAGCTGGTCGGGTTTCACCGGAGGGGGGCACCGGATCTTCTGGACCCCAACACAAGCAAAGTGGTTCCATAGCATGTTATTATAGGTGTGTTGTGTGCTTTGCATGGTAAAGATTTCACTCCGGGTTATGGGCCGCTTCACCGGCATCCACTTCTCTCTCGTGAGTTTACACGCGCTTATAGGTTGAAACTCCCGTATCGGACGAAATGTCGTGAATCGTCCAAAGAGGTGGGTTCTACCTTGTTGTTTTATGTTTCTATGGCCTACCCTAACACAACCAAGCACCTAGTTCCACATTGCTACCCTTTTTTGACGCCGTTACCGCGTGTTTCCGTATAAGTCCGGTATTTCTCCAGCGGGTCGGTTTCACCGGAGGGGGGGCTCCGGATCTTCTGGAACCCAACACAAGCAAGGTGGTGCCATAGCATGTTATTATAGGTGTGTTGTGTGCTTTTTATGGCAAAGATTTCACTCCGGGGTGTGGGCCGCTTCACCGGCATCCACTTCTCTCCTCGTTACACACGCTTATAGGCTGAAACTCCCGTATCGGACGAAACGTCGTGAATCTTCCGAAGAGGCGGATTTTACCTTGTTTTTTTAGGTTTCTATGACCTACCCTAACACAACCAAGCACCTAGTTCCACATTGCTACCCCCTTTCGACGCCGTTACCGCGTGTTTCCGTATAAGTCCGGTATTTCTCCAGCGGGTCTAGGGTTTCACCGGAGGGGGGGCTCCGGATCTTCTGGAACCCAACACAAGCAAGGTGGTGCCATAGCATGTTATTATAGGTGTTTGTGCTTTGTATGGCAAATATTTCACTCCGGGGTGTGGGCCGCTTCACCGGCATCCACTTCTCTCTCGTGAGTTTACACACGCTTATAGGCTGAAACTCCCGTATCGGACGAAACGTCGTGAATCTTCTGAAGAGGTGGGTTATACCTTGTTGTTTTATGTTTCTATGGCCTACCCTAACACAACAAAGAACCTAGTTCCACATTTCTACCCCCTTTCGACGCCGTTACCGCGTGTTTCCGTATAAGTCCGGTATTTCTCCAGCGGGTCTAGGGTTTCACCAGAGGGGGGCTCCGGATCTTCTGGACCCCAACACAAGCAAGGTGGTGCCATAGCATGTTATTATAGGTGTGTTGTGTGCTTTGTATGGCAAAGATTTCACTTCGGGTGTGGGCCGCTTCACCGGCATCCACTTCTCTCTCGTGAGTTTACACACGCTTATAGGCTGAAACTCTCGTATCAGACGAAACGTCGTGAATCTTCTGAAGAGGTGGGTTATACCTTGTTGTTTTATGTTTCTATGGCCTACCCTAACACAACCAAGAACCTAGTTCCACATTGCTACCCCCTTTCGACGCCGTTACCGCGTGTTTCCGTATAAGTCCGGTATTTCTCCAGCGGGTCTAGGGTTTCACCGGAGGGGGGCTCCGGATCTTCTGGACCCCAACACAAGCAAGGTGGTGCCATAGCATGTTATTATAGGTGTGTTGTGTGATTTGTATGGCAAAGATTTCACTTCGGGGTCTGGGCCGCTTCACCGGCATCCACTTCTCTCTCGTGAGTTTACAAGCGCTTATAGGCTGAAACTCCCGTATCGGACGAAACGTCGTGAATCTTCCGAAGAGGTGGGTTATAGCTTGTTGTTTTATGTTTATATGGCCTACCCTAACACAACCAAGCACCTATTTCCACATTGCTACCCTTTTTCGACGCCGTTACCGCGTGTTTCCGTATAAGTCCGGTATTTCTCCAGCGGGTCGGGTTTCACCGGAGGGGGGCTCCGGATCTTCTAGACCCCAACACAAGAAAGATGGTGCCATAGAATGTTATTATGGGCGTGTTGTGTGCTTTTTATGGCAAAGATTTCACTCCGGGGTGTGGTCCGCTTCACCGGCATCCACTTCTCTCTCGTGAGTTTACACGCGCTTATAGGCTGAAACTCCCGTATCGGACGAAACGTCGTGAATCTTCCGAAGAAGTGGGTTCTACCTTGTTGTTTTATGTTTCTATGGCCTACCATAACACAACTAAGCACCTAGTTCCACATTGCTACCCCCTTTCGACGCCGTTTGTGTTTCGTATAAGTCCGGTATTTCTCCAGCAGGTCGGGTTTCACCGGAGGGGGGCTCCGGATCTTCTGGACCCCAACACAAGCAAAGTGGTGCCATAGTATGTTATTATAGGTGTGTTGTGTGCTTTTCAAGGCAAAGATTTCACTCCGGGGTGTGGGCCGCTTCACCGGCATCCACTTCTCTCTCGTGAGTTTACACGCGCTTATAGGCTGAAACTTCCGTATCGGACGAAATGTTGTGAATCTTCCGAAGAGGTGGGTTCTACCTTGTTGTTTTATGTTTCTATGGCCTACACTAACACAACCAAGCACCTAGTTCCACATTGCTACCCTTTTTTGACGCCGTTACCGCGTGTTTCCGTATAAGTCCGGTATTTCTCCAGCGGGTCGGGTTTCACCGGAGGGGGGCTCCGGATCTTCTGGACCCCAACACAAGCAAGGTGGTGCCATATAATGTTATTATAGGTGTGTTGTGTGCTTTGTATGGCAAAGATTTCCGGGGTGGGGCCGCTTCACCGGCATCCACTTCTCTCTCGTGAGTTTACACGCTTATAGGCTGAAACTCCCGTATCGGACGAAACGTCGTGAATCATCCGAAGAGGGTTCTACCTTGTTGTTTTTATGTTTCTATGGCCTACCCTAACACAACCAAGCACCTATTTCCACATTGCTACCCCCTTTCGACGCCGTTACCGCGTGTTTCCGTATAAGTCCGGTATTTCTCCACCGAGTCTAGGGTTTCACCGGAGGGGGGGCTCCGGATCTTCTGGACCCCAACACAAGCAAGGTGGAGCCATATCATGTTATTATAGGTGTGTTGTGTGCTTTGTATGGCAAATATTTCACTCCGGGGTGTGGGACGCTTCACCGGCATCCACTTCTCTCTCGTGAGTTTACACGCGCTTATAGGCTGAAATCCCGTATCGGACGAAGCGTCGTGAATCTTCCGAAGAGGTGGGTTCTACCTTGTTGTTTTATGTTTCTATGGCCTACCCTAACACAACCAAGCACCTAGTTCCACATTGCTACCCTTTTTCGACGCCGTTACCGCGTGTTTCCGTATAAGTCCGGTATTCCTCCAACGGGTCTAGGGTTTCACCGGAGGGGGGCTCCGGATCTTCTGGACCCCAACACAAGCAAGGTGGTACCATAGCATGTTATTACAGGTGTGTTATGTGCTTTGTATGGCAAATATTTCACTCCGGGGTGTGGGCCGCTTCACCGGCATCCACTTCTCTCTCGTGAGTTTACACGCGCTTATAGGCTGAAACTCCCGTATCGGACGAAACGTCGTGAATCTTCCGAAGAGGTGGGTTCTACCTTGTTGTTTTATGTTTCTATGGCCTACCCTAACAAAACCAAGCACCTAGTTCCACATTTCTACCCCCTTTCGACGCCGTTACCGCGTTTTTCCGTATAAGTCCGGTATTTCTCCAGCGGGTGTAGGGTTTCACCGGAGGGGTGCTCCGGATCTTCTGGAACCCAACACAAGCAAGGTGGTGCCATAGCATGTTATTATAGGTGTGTTGTGTGCTTTGTATGGAAAAGATTTCACTCTGGGGTGTGGGCCGCTTCACCGGCATCCACTTCTCTCTCGTGAGTTTACACACGCTTATAGGCTGAAACTCCCGTATCGGACGAAACGTCGTGAATCTTCCGAAGAGGTGGGTTATACCTTGTTGTTTTATGTTTCTATGGCCTACCCTAACACAACCAAGCACCTAGTTCCACATTTCTACCCCCTTTCGACGCTGTTACCGCGTGTTTCCGTATAAGTCAGGTATTTCTCCAGCGGGTCTAGGGTTTCACCGGAGGGGGCTCCGGATCTTCTGGACCCCAACACAAGAAATGTGGTGCCATAGCATGTTATTATAGGTGTGTTGTGTGCTTTCTATGGCAAAGATTTCACTTCGGGGTGTGGGCCGCTTCACCGGCATCCACTTCTCTCTCGTGAGTTTACACGCGCTTATAGGCTGAAACTCCCGTATCGGACGAAACGTCGTGAATCTTCCGAAGAGGTGGGTTATACCTTGTTGTTTTATGTTTATATGGCCTACCCTAACACAACCAAGCACCTAGTTCCACATTGCTACCCTTTTTCGACGCCGTTACCGCGTGTTTCCGTATAAGTCCGGTATTTCTCCAGCGGGTCGGGTTTCACCGGAGGGGGGCTCCGGATCTTCTAGACCCCAACACAAGCAAGGTGGTGCCATAGAATGTTATTATAGGTGTGTTGTGTGCTTTTTATGGCAAATATTTCACTCCGGGGTGTGGGCCGCTTCACCGGCATCCACTTCTCTCTCGTGAGTTTACACGCGCTTATAGGCTGAAACTCCCGTATCGGACGAAACATCGTGAATCTTCCAAAGAAGTGGGTTCTACCTTGTTGTTTTATGTTTCTATGGCCTACCATAACACAACTAAGCACCTAGTTCGACATTGCTACCCCCTTTCGACGCCGTTACCCCGTGTTTTCGTATAAGTCCGGTATTTCTCCAGCGGGTCGGGTTTCACCGGAGGGGGGCTCCGGATCTTCTGGACCCCAACACAAGCAAAGTGGTGCCATAGCATGTTATTATAGGTGTGTTGTGTGCTTTGCATGGCAAAGATTTCACTCCGGGTTGTGGGCCGCTTCACCGGCATCCACTTCTCTCTCGTGAGTTTACACGCGCTTATAGGCTGAAACTCCCGTATCGGACGAAATATCGTGAATCTTCCGAAGAGGTGGGTTCTACCTTGTTGTTTTATGTTTCTATGGCCTACCCTAACACAACCAAGCACCTAGTTCCACATTGCTACCCTTTTTTGACGCCGTTACCGCGTGTTTCCGTATAAGTCCGGTATTTCTCCAGCGGGTCGGTTTCACCGGAGGGGGGCTCCGGATCTTCTGGACCTCAACACAAGCAAGGTGGTGCCATAGCATGTTATTATAGGTGTGTTGTGTGCTTTGTATCGCAAAGATTTCACTCCGGGGTGTGGGCCGCTTCACCGGCATCCACTTCTCTCTCGTGAGTTTACACGCGCTTATAGGCTGAAACTCCCGTATCGGACGAAACGCCGTGAATCTTCCGAAGAGGTGGGTTCTACCTTGTTGTTTTATGTTTATATGGCCTACCCTAACACAACCAGGCACCTAGTTCCACATTGCTACCCCCTTTCGACGCCGTTACCGCGTGTTTCCGTATAAGTCCGGTATTTCTCCACCGAGTCTAGGGTTTCACCGGAGGGGGGGCTCCGGATCTTCTGGACCCCAACACAAGCAAGGTGGAGCCATATCATGTTATTATAGGTGTGTTGTGTGCTTTGTATGGCAAAGATTTCACTCCGGGGTGTGGGACGCTTCACCGGCATCCACTTCTCTCTCGTGTGTTTACACGCGCTTATAGGCTGAAATCCCGTATCGGACGAAGCGTCGTGAATCTTCCGAAGAGGTGGGTTCTACCTTGTTGTTTTATGTTTCTATGGCCTACCCTAACACAACCAAGCACCTAGTTCCACATTGCTACCCTTTTTCGACGCCGTTACCGCGTGTTTTCGTATAATTCCGGTATTTCTCCAGCGGGTCGGGTTTCACCGGAGGGGGGGCTCCGGATCTTCTGGACCCCAACACAAGCTAGGTGGTGCCATAGCATGTTATTATAGGTGTGTTGTGTGCTTTGTATGGCAAACATTGCACTCTGGGGTGTGGGCCGCTTCACCGGCATCCACTTCTCTCTCGTGAGTTTACACGCGCTTATAGGCTGAAACTCCCGTATCGGACGAAACGTCGTGAATCTTCCGAAGAAGTGGGTTCTACCTTGTTGTTTTATGTTTATATGACCTAACCTAACACAACCAAGCACCTAGTTCCACATTGCTACCCGCTTTCGACGCCGTTACCGCGTGTTTCCGTATAAGTCCAGTATTTCTCCAGCGGGTCGGGTTTCACCGGAGGGGGGGCTCCGGATCTTCTGGACCCCAACACAAGCAAGGTGGTGCCATAGCATGTTATTATAGGTGTGTTGTGTGATTTTTATGGGAAATATTTCACTCCAGGGTGTGGGCCTCTTCACCGGCATCCACTTCTCTCTCGTGAGTTTACACGCGCTTATAGGCTGAAACTCCCGTATCGGACGAAACGTCGTGAATTTTCCGAAGAGGTGGGTTCTACCTTGTTGTTTTATGTTTATATGGCCTACCCTAACACAACCAAGCACCTAGTTCCAAATTGCTACCCCCTTTCGACGCCGTTACCGCGTGTTTCCGTATAAGTCCGGTATTTCTCCAGCGGGTCTAGGGTTTCACCGGAGGGGGGGCTCCGGATCTTCTCGACCCCAACACAAGCAAGGTGGTACCATAGCATGTTATTATAGGTGTGTTATGTGCTTTGTATGGCAAATATTTCACTCCGGGGTGTGGGCCGCTTCACCGGCATCCACTTCTGTCTCGTGAGTTTACACGCGCTTATAGGCTGAAACTCCCGTATCGGACGAAACGTCGTGAATCTTCCGAAGAGGTGGGTTCTACCTTGTTGTTTTATGTTTCTATGGCCTACCCTAACAAAACAAAGCACCTAGTTCCACATTGCTACCCCCTTTCGACGCCGTTACCGCGTTTTTCCGTATAAGTCTGGTATTTCTCCAGTGGGTGTAGGGTTTCACCGGAGGGAGGCTCCGGATCTTCTGGAACCCAACACAAGCAAGGTGGTGCCATAGAATGTTATTATAGGTTTGTTGTGTGCTTTGTATGGCAAAGATTTCACTCCGGGGTGTGGGCCGCTTCACCGGCATCCACTTCTCTCTCGTGAGTTTACACGCGCTTATAGGCTGAAACTCCCGTATCGGACGAAACGTCGTGAATCTTCCGAAGAGGTGGATTTTACCTTGGTGTTTTATGTTTCTATGGCCTACCCTAAAACAACCAAGCACCTAGTTCCACATTGCTACCCCCTTTCGACGCCGTTACCGCGTGTTTCCCTATAAGTCCGGTATTTCTCCAGCGGGTCGGGTTTCACCGGAGGGGGGGCTCCGGATCTTCTGGACCCCAACACAAGCAAGGTGGTGCCATAGCATGTTATTATAGGTGTGTTGTGTGCTTTGTATGGCAAAGATTTCACTCCGTGGGCCGCTTCACCGGCATCCACTTCTCTCTCGTGAGTTTACACGCGCTTATAGGCTGAAACTCCCGTATCGGACGAAACGTCGTAAATCTTCCGAAGAGGTGGGTTATACCTTGTTGTTTTATGTTTCTATGGCCTACCCTAACACAACCAAGCACATAGTTCCACATTGCTACACCCTTTCGACGCCGTTACCGCGTGTTTCCGTATAAGTCCGGTATTTCTCCAGCGGGTCTGGGGTTTCACTGGAGGGGGGGCTCCGGATCTTCTGGACCCCAACACAAGCAAGGTGGTGCCATAGAATGTTATTATAGGTGTGTTGTGTGCTTTGTATGGCAAAGATTTCACTCCGGGGTGTGGGCCGCTTCACCGACATCCACTTATCTCTCGTGAGTTTACACGCGCTTATAGGCTGTAACTCCCGTATCGTACGAAACATCGTGAATCTTCCGAAGAGGTGGGTTCTACCTTGTTGTTTTATGTTTATATGGCCTACCCTAACACAACCAAGCACCTAGTTCCACATTTCTACCCTTTTTCGACGCCGTTACCGCGTGTTTCCGTATAAGTCCGGTATTTCTCCAGCGGGTCGGGTTTCACCGGATGGGGGGCTCCGGAGCGTCTTGAAACCACGGAGAAACATTATAGAAATTATGTTTGACTTTATAATAAATAAAATAAAATGTACTACTATTGATATTACAAAGAACAATATACTCCCTCTGTTTCAATATATAAGACGTCGGCGTAGACCTGCGTAGAAAAAAAAATTACTCCCTCTGTTTCAATATACAGGGGGGGCTCCCTCTGTTTCAATATATACTCCCTCTGTTTCAATATATACTCCCTTTGTTTCAATATAAACTCCCTCTGTTGCAGCAGCACATGAATTAATTTTAAAAAAACCCCATGTGCCGACGGTGGCCGTCGGCATAGGCCTGCGCAGAAAAAAAAAAATTACCTGTGCCGACGGCATAGCCGTCGGCATAGGATTTTGGGTGTACACGCGGGCAGGGGCCACCCGTTGACCCCCCACCCACGCATCCACCTCCACCTCCCCCTCCAACCCCGCAGCCACCGCTCCTCCGCCGATCTCCGCCGCTCCCGCACGCCGCCGCCGCCCTCTCCCTTCCCCACCGCCGCCCACACCATCGCCGCCCCCTAGAACCCTCCTCCTTCCCCCTCCGCAGGCCGGCGCCGCCGCCGCCGCCCTCCCCTCCCCTCCCCTCCCCACCTCCGCTGCCTTGCCGCCGCTGCCCTCTCCTCCCCTCCCCACCTTCACTGCCTCGCCGCCGCCCTCCCGTCCCCTCCCCACCTCCACGTCCTCGCTGCCGCCCTCCCCTCTCCTACCCACCTCCAGTGCCTCGCCGTCGCCCGCGCCTCCAGCCACCGCCCCTGCTGCCGCGCCTCCGGCCACCTCCACCTCCCGCCTCCACCTCCACCGCCACTGGTGCCGCGCCTCCGGCCACCTCCACCTCCACCTCCACCGCCACTGCCTCCGGCCCCACATCCACCTCCACCTCCCGCCTCCGGCCACCGCCCCTGCTGCCGCGCCTCCGGCCACCGCACGTCCACCTCCACCTCCCGCCTCCGGCCACCGCCCCTGCTGTCGCGCGTCCCCATCGAGTCTCTCTGTAAGTAATTTTTTTCTATTTTAATTAGTTGATGTCTAGTCGCCGAACCCGTAATCGCCGAACCCATAGTCGCCGAACTCTGAGTCGCCGAACAGCGCGTCGGTGACGCCCTGCCCCTCCGAGCCGGGGAGCCACGCGGCCACCAGCGCGTCTGAGGCGGCCAGGAGCGGCTGCACCACCACGGGCCGGCCGCTGATGAGCACCGTCGCGCACGGCGCTCCGCCGCACACCGCCTGCACGGTGCTCAGCCCGCGCTCCGGGATGGTCAGGTTCAGGTTGTCGCCCTTGGTCTCCGTGTACGGGTGCTCGCCCACCACCACGATTGCGTAGGAGAAGCCGCCGTTCTTGACGAAGTCCGCGTCCGGGTTCTCGACGAACACCCCGGACGTCGACGGGTCCACGGCCGCCCTCACGGCGTCGAGGATGGTGGTGCCCACGGTGGTGCGTCCGGTGTCGCCCTGCCACTCGGTCGTCCACCCGCCGCACTGGTAGCCCAGGTTGTCGGCGTGGCTCCCGGCGATGAGGATCTTGGCCGCCTTCTTGGGCAGCGGCAGCAGCGGCTTGTCGGACTGGTAGTTTATCCGTGATGATGCTATTCTAGTGAAATATTCATGTTGTCATACAAATGTTCTTACATATGTTGTTCCTGTGTTTTCAGATGGACTAGGTCTCGCCATCCACTAGCGTAGGCCCCGCGTGCTCCGGTGCACGTCCCCGAGCTACTCCTTCCTTGCTGCTCCACCGTCTTCGCTTTCGCCCTGTGCGGTTGAGGTGAGCTACATTTCCATCTCCTCCAGCTTTCCACCCCTTGCTCTGCCCCGGCCTTCGAGCCGATGACACATTTACATTCATGTCTAGTCGCGTAACCGTAGGCGTCTCCCGTCCGGGAGACTTGCAAATTTATAAATATGCAGGACTGTCCGTCTCTGCATATTTATAACCGTAGCTCTTCCGGATTGTCCATGTTTTGGACAGCTCGGGTATGTGTAGTTCGGTTCGTGTCCCATGTTCTGCTCCTTCCTGAGACGGATTTCGGCAGCACCCCCCGTTGTTCTTCGGATGCACACCCTCTCGGCTTGAAAAGTTCGAGACGTGTATTCTGAAGAACAGCGGGGAGGTGCTGCCGAAATTCCGTCTCGGGTCGGGGTAGAACATGGGACACGAACCGATCTACACATACCCGGGTGGGATTAGGCCCCTACCTATTAGACATGTAGGTAAACCGTTGCATGCTGTAAAATATAAAATATTGTCATAATTAATCCGATGACATTGTAAAAAAGTATTATAACTTGTTGCATTTTAAGAAATGATATGAACGTATTTGCATAATATTTTACCGAGGAAATAACTGTTATTTGCATGTTGATGTTTTCCAATGCACGAGATAAACTTTTTCAACGGATACTTTCCATATTCCAAGGAGCACTGCGCTCATTAAAAGTTGCAGGTCAACATCTTTTAATGAGCCCAGTGTTCTTGGGAATATAGAAAGTCTGCGTAGAAAAAGTTTAGGTCTTGCATTTGAAACATAAACATGCAAGTAATAGTTATTTCCTCATAAATATTATGCAAATACGGTCCTATCATTTTAAGAAATGCGTCGTTGTTTGTCTCCCAATAAAGCAGAGGATGTCTGGTAATGAGTGGATGTACAGCGGCCGTATTTCTGTGACTGAAAGAACAGATGCGTGGGAATGGAAGACCAACATGTTAGTGAAAGAGTTAGCGTGTGGTTCAAAGTCAGCGGTTCGCCCATTATGCCCTTGCTCTAATTGCCGGAGGCGGCATCGTCATGGAAAGGTTGAAATGACTAAACACCTGTGGTTGCATGGATATATGCAGAACTACGTGACGACTGTCGACTTTGCTCATTACGAGCGTGATAGAGGAGAGGTGATGCGGCAGCGGATCAATGGCATTGAGTACGATGGGATTAGGAACTTGTTAGATGATTTCCGTGATGCCGACATGCCTGATTCGCCACCTCAAGTGGAGGAACAGCCCGAACCGGAGGACCCGGATGAACCCGAGCCAACAGCGAAGGCCTTCTTTGAAATGATGGGCTCGGCTAAGAGGCCGCTATACGAGGGTGCAAAGATTTCTCAACTCGATGCCATCTCTCAAGCACTAGCCGACACGGCCCGGTACTCCACCACCCGTGCTGGATTTGAAGCTAATCTGAAAACCTATGGTAACATGTTGCCCGAGGGGCATTGTCTGCCTAAAAGCATGCACGAAGCGAAGAAAGTCTTGAAAGGGCTCAACATGGATTATACAAAGATAGATTCTTGTCCAAAAGGTTGCATTCTGTTTTGGAAACAGTTTGCGGATGACAAGTACTGTAGCATTTGTAAGGCGTCTAGGTATCATGAGGTAAAGGGAGCCGATGGTCAGTTGAAGCATACGAAAGTCGCTATGAAGATTCTTCGGTATCTCCCATTCATTAAAAGAATCCAGCGGCTGTATTGGTCCGAGGAGACTGCCAAATAGATGACTCTTGGCACAAGTTGGGAAGAGATACACAGACGAGCATGGACGGGAAAAGATGGGACATCCATCTGATGGTCAGGCATGGAAGAATTTCGATGCAAAATACCCCGATGAGGCAAAAGAGGCTCGAAATGTCAGGATTGCGATAGCAACAGACGGATTCAATCCATATGGTATGTCGACTGCCTCATACAGCTGCTGGCCCGTGTTTGTTATTCCGCTCAATCTCCCTCCTGGAGTCTTAATGCAAAGGAATACCATATTTCTGTCGCTGATCATTCCAGGGCCAGAATACCCGGGGAAGAATTTGAGTGTCTACATGCAGCCGCTTGTGGATGATTTGAACCACTCTTGGCACCACGGGACGTTCACATAGGACCGGGCATCAAAGAAAAACTTCTTAATGAAAATTTGGTTCCAATATTCCATGCACGACCTTCCAGGGTACGCTCTATTCTGCGGATGGTGTACCGCTGGTAAGTGGCCATGCCCAGTGTGCAGGAACCGATTGGAGTTCCTCTGGTTAAGCGCGGGTAAGAAGTATTCCTCGTTTGACATGCATCGACAGTTCCTCAAAAGAAGACATCGATTTAGAGAAGACAGAAAGAACTTCAAGAAGGACAGAGTTGAGCGTGTAGAAAAAAAAGATACCAACATTCGATGGTGCAGCTGTTGATGCCGAGCTACGTGCTCTCGTTCCCGCTGGGGGAAATAGCCCACGATACGTCGGATATGGTAAAACACACAACTGGACTCACGTGGCAGGCTTGACGCAGCTTGATTATTACAAGGATGTTGAACTTCCCCATAACATCGATGTGATGCACACCGAAAAGAATGTCGGAGAGTCACTCTTTCACACAATCCAGAACATTCCTGAGAAGTCAAAGGATAATGTGAAGGCTAGAGTCGATGTCCAGAAACTCTGTGATAGAGAGAGATTACATATGCAGCCTCCTGACCGCCGCGAAAAAATTGGTTTAAACCGCTCGCCGACTACTGCCTTAACAGTATTCAAAAGAAGGAGGTATTCAGGTGGCTCAAATTCATTGTCATGTTTCCTGATGGTTATTGTTCGAATATAAGCAAGGGGGTCAATCTTTTAACGGGAAAAGTCAACGGTCTCAAGAGTCACGACTATCATATATGGCTTGAGCGGCTGACGCCGGTGATGGTTCGAGGGTATCTACCCGAGCGTGTCTGGCGAGTGCTCGCGGAGTTGAGCCATTTCTTCCGCACGCTTTGTGCTAAGAAGATATGTCATGTGATTATTCAGAAGCTGCATGATCTAGTTCCGGAGTTGCTATGCAACTTAGAGATGATATTTCCGCCAGGCTTCTTTACTCCGATGGCACATCTCGTTGTGCATCTCGCGAACGAGGCACTTTTGGGTGGACCGGTGCAGTTTCGTTGGCAGTTTTGTATTGAGAGAGAGTTCAAGTACATTAGAAACAAAACTGGAAATAAAGCTAAGATTGAAGCATGCATAGCTGAGGAAGTATGTCTTGAGGAGATGGCAGACGCCGCGACAACGTACTATCCTGCTGAAGTTCCCACTATGCATAACCAGGCATCTCGGTACAATATCGACGAGCCCAAGCATGACCCCCAGCTCCTCCTCCTCCAATGTCCCGGTGCCAAGTCAGGTGGCCGAGAAAAATATAACTTGACCAAGGAAGAGCAGGATTGCATAATGCTCTATGTGCTTACGAACATGAAGGAAGTGGTTGATTATATCAGGTAAAATGGTGGTAAAAATTACTTTCCAACTAGTAACCCTGTTTCAATCTAATATGTATTCTCTTCTTTTAGAGAATTCACGGATGAAATGTGGTCTGGAGCGGAGGAACCATCTGTCGGGGAGCTGGACACTCTTCTGAAAGAGGGTGCTCCCGGAAAGAAAAAATTTGTGTCTTGGTTCATGGAAAAACAAATTTCTAACCTCTCCCTATTACCTTGCAATCTGTGACTTGTCCCTTTCGTTACACCTATCTAATGCACAAAACAATTTGTATCGTATTTGTAGGGAGCTAATCCCAACGTTCAGATGACGGATGAGGTTAGATGTGTTTCCCAAGGTTTTAACCGTAGCGTCATGAAATATGAGAAGTATGATGTGAATGGGTATCGCTTCCATACGGAGGATCACCAGAAGAGTCGGCCAAATGCAAAAACGGTAAATACCGGGGTTTTCACCCGAGGCGCCAGGGGAGGCGATGGATCCGATTCCGTAGACTACTACGGAAGGTTAGAGAAGGTATACGAGCTGACGTTCAATCGCACCAACGTAGAACTCAAGCTCGTTGTGTTCAAATGCCATTGGTTCGACCCCGTCCATGGATACAAAAGTACCCCTTCCATTGGATTAGTTGAAGTTAGGCCTTCAACCACCTATAACGGAGCCGATGTCTTTATTGTGGCTCACCAAGCCAAGCAAGTTTATTATTTGCCTTACCCATGCCAGAAAGAGGCACTCAAGGGTTGGGAGGTCGCGTTCAGGGTATCGCCACATGGTAAACTACCCATGCCGTCCGACGACGATTATAACAACATTGACCCGAAAACGTACCAGGGAATTTTCTATCAAGAGCAAGAGGACTTTGGGGACTTTGACTTACAAATGGGTGGTTTTGAGGACCTTGAGAACAATGCAGAAACTCGTGGTGAGTCAGTGGTGGATCTAAAGGACATAGACATGCTCACCAAGCTACATACAGACAATGGCGACGATGATGAGCCACCACCGTACGAAGATCCTCTAATTTACTACTCACGTGATAGTGATACGGATAGTGAGAACGAGAACCCACTTAATTATGAGAGTGATGATTCGAGGTGATGTCTTTATACTTAGTATTTTATCTTAGTATTTTTATGCAAGTTTCACCATTTTATACTTAGTATTTTTTCTTTTGAACATTCCTAGTGATGCTCTACATTTTATGCCAAGTTTCACCATTTTATGCTAAGTGCCTACATTTCATCATTTTATGCTAAGTTCCCCCCCTCCGGTGCCTAGGGACAGAAGCCTTTTCCACGAAAAATACCCAAGGCCGCCGCCATCGTTAACCCTAGTTCGGGAGGGATCTGGAGCTCTCCCAGGCATCCTGCCGGGATGGGAAATCATCACCGGAGGACTCTATACCACCATGCCCGCCTTCAAAATGATGCGTGAGTAGTTCATCCTTGGACTCCGGGTCCATAGTAGTAGCTAGATGGTTGTTCTCTCCTCTGTATGCCTCATGTTTAGATCTTGTGAGCCGCCCTACATGATCAAGATCATCTTATTGTAATGCTACATGTTGTGATTGCTGGGATCCAATGAATATTGAATGCTATATCCAATGATTATCAATCTTATATGTTTTATTCATGTGTATGTTATTTATGATCTTGCATGCTCTCCGTTATTAGTAGACGTTCTGGCCAAGTAGATGCTAGTAACTCCAAGAGGGAGTATTTATGCTCGATAGTGGATTCATGCCTTCTTTGCATCTGTGCTCGAGTGACAGAAACGTGACGGAAGGGGTATGTGTTGTTGCCATTAGGGAGAAATAACGATGTTTACATTGTTTACATTACACACTCTGGTTAATGCAATTATCTGTTTCTTGCAACTTAAAACCCAAAGTTTGCTCGGATGACATTCTTAGGGTGGATTATTAGTCATAGATGTTGTTGTATAACGGTCTATGTATCTTGTTTTAATGCCCGCATGAATCACATAGTAATCATCATGTCATGCATATGCACTACAGTGCAGCCTTTATATCTATCAATTGCCCAGCTATAATTTGTTTACCACACATGCTATCTATCTGTATTGGAGAGACACCACTAGTGAACTGTGGATCCCGGTCCATTTTCCACATACTGATAATACAACCACTGCAATCTCTGTTTTCATACTAGTACTATTTTTTTCATACTTTTTTCCTACTATTTTCCATACCGTACGTTTAACCTCTTTGTTTTCAGCAAAACCGGTGAGATTGACAACTTCACTGCTTCGTTGGGGCAAAGTGATTTGATTGTGTTGTGTAGGTTCCACATTGCTTCTGAACCGGAAGTGCGCCCCGCCACCTCAGCTGCATCAACCTCCTACTGGTCGATTCAACCTTGGTTTCTTTCTGAGGGAACTTACTGTTGTGCTCTCCATACCTTCCTCTTGGGGTCTCCCAACGAACGTGTGTTACACGCGCATCAACTACCCATGAGAAAATCCCCACACGTAAAAATATTTCGTCTTAATGATACATGAGGGATAAAGTAAAAACATATTTTCACATCCGATGAGAATGTCCCTCCACCGAAATAATTTTTAGGCTTGATGCCACACTTTTCAAACGAAGGTTTTATCACCGATTAATTATGGAAACAACCATCCTAATAACCATCCAATAATAGATTTTTTCTCAAGACAACTATAGTTATAATTTGAGTGCATCACACATAAGGAGATAAAAATGTTTCAAAACTTATTTTCATGAACAATTTTCTAATGGATGCATGTCTTGCTGGAATGATACCAAGACCCTTAAACATTTTCCGGTTTGTATATATATGCAAGAAACAGTATACATCCCTATATTTTCAAGTATTGTAAAATACATGTTGGATTGTTTCTCGATAGCCTTTACAAGTTAGAGTTGTTGTCTAATAATTCATCGATATGTTTCATCTTTAGAATCTACACATAAAGGTAATAATAATTTAGAGGACCTAAATAATTAAGGGTACAATCTTAATTTTAAGGAAATTTATAGAGGATATCGTGTTTCTTTGTTTGTTGGGATAAATTATACATTAGCCGCACATCAATATACCAACAATCTTCAAACTTTGTCCGTGAATAAGACATCATTGTTTTACAATGTAGCTCATTTTGACACAGAGTAAGTAAATGTGAGGAAGAAACATCAGAAAAAGGTATTTCTCACAAGTTAACGTGGCCTAATATTAAGTGTGATAGACCATTTTAATTTTCGTTCATATTTTTTTTCAAACATAACTAACATTTTGTATTAATCTAACATCATATACAAACTTTGTTCTATTTACTCTTCTACTCCCGCTCACAAAAAAGAATTTTTATGTATTGACTAACGACATGTTAATCTTGCACCTATATATAGATTTTAGAGTTCCAAAGATGTTTTTCCTATGTGAATATTTTGTTCTATAAATTTTGTGAATATTAGTAGAACAATTTTCTCTTATCAAAATAAAGTAAAATAATGAGGTATAAGAAATGAAATTTTATTTATTATCCCTTTAAAAATGATTCCCTCTCATTTGAGAGGGCCACCGCTAGTTGTCATAAAAAGAAAAATGACACTATTCACATAGGAAAAAAATTCTGTGTAAGATGAATTTGATTCTGAAAATTCTAGAGATTATAACCACATTTTTAACACAACCAAATCTATTTCAGACACATTTAAAAGTTATAAATTAGAACTGTGAGGTTTGTATCATGTAATGGATTATATCAGTAGTATTAGGACATCTTCAACGAGGCTGTTTATAACCCCTTTTCATGTCTGTTTTACGCAACCTGCCCCAAAACAAAGGCCCAACGGGTGTAATAAAATCCGACGCACATCCATCTTTTTGTCCATGGCTGAACCTTTGTGGCCCAGAAAAGTGCTGGGTTTAAGGACACACGGACAACAGACAGACATGCGCCGTGTCCATCCAACTCCTCCTAGTCAACCACGTTGGCCCACCTGCCAGTGGCACATCCCAATGCGGCCTCATTTTAAGTCATAACATAATAAATGGCCATGCATCCTAGCGGCCCATACTCTCTCGTCCTCATTCTCACTCGGCGGCTCAACCCTAGCCCCACCTTCGCATGCCCGATGCATCGGTCTCGTTGGCTCGTCAAAGCCAAAAACACCGCGAGGCCGCAGCCCCAGCAATGGCAGCGACGTCGTGTCAACTGGCGCCGCCGGTCTAGCATGAGGACTGCCGCGTCCGCTGGCGGCCGTACATCCGCAAGCGCAAGCGCCAGTGGTACCGGGACAACGCCATCCCAGTACCTTAGCCCGATGTGCACCTACCAAACTTTTGGCACCTGAATCCCAAGCGTATTTCGGTGCCGCCGGTCCCCGCTAGCGGCTAGGAGCGGGAGATGGAGATTGTACACTACCGCTTGGAGCTCCCTGACGACCTCTGTGACCACCCATCCTTCTCCATGGATAGTCCCTGGTTCGAGGACGAGCACGACATGCGCCCACTGCAGTTCTTCAAGGCCCGTTGGTGCATGGCACTAGTAGAAAAAGAGGCTTCCATACGCCCCCATTAGTCCCCAAAATATTCGAACCGCGACCAAAAGGGTCTTTAGTCACGGTTCGGGAGGAGACCCGCGACCATCTATCTGGGCCCAGCGCGCTCGGTCGACAGCTGGCGGACGGGAGGGGCTTTAGTCCCGGTTGGCCTGGACAACCGGGACTAAAGGTCCTCAGGCTGGCCCGAAGGCCTTTAGTCGCGGTTGGCCAGGCCAACCGGGACTAAAGGCCCATCCCTACATAGGACTCAGCTCACTTCACTTAGCCACATTTGGTGCCACTTCTATTCACAATATTCACAAGGGGGTGGTGGGTTTGCTTTTGGTTCCACCTATGCACACAAGGTGTTCGATGAAATGTCCGAGAGAGCATGAAACAAACATGATATGAAGTGTCCGAGCCACACTTGAGCTTTCTCATTTATTTTTCCTCCGCGATCGCGGTAGCAACTTGAACCTTTCATGTGTCATTGATAAAATATGCATGTGTGTAGTTCATTGTTTAATTTGTATTATTTCTAGCTAGTTAGTTTAACAAATGCATGATGGTTAATTATATACTTTATATAATAATAATGCAGATGAATCGGCAATGGATGTACGGTACCCAACTCTCCGGCGAGTTCACTACGGGTTTGAAAGATTTCCTCGTAGTGGTAAATGTGAACAAGCAGTGAGGTTTTAATATCTGTCCATGTGCTGTCTGTAAGAATCAGAAGGGTTACTCCTCCTCAAGATATGTTCACATGCACCTGCTTCGGCACGGTTTCATGCCAAGCTATAATTGTTGGACCAAGCATGGAGAAAGAGGGGTTAGAATGGAAAAAGATTAATAAGGGGATGATATCGATGACAACTATCATGATCATTTCGGTGAATGCTGATGATCTTGGTCGGACCATTGCTGATGCACGGAGACGCTGCGAAACGACAAGGAGAGGGAGAATTTGGATCGCATGTTAGAGGATCACAAAAAGTCGCTGTACCCAGGATGCGATAATAGTCTGAAAAGGCTGGGCTGCACACTGGATTTGCTAAAATGGAAGGCACGGGAAGGTGTAGCTGACTCATCATTTGAAAATTTGCTGAAAATGTTGAAGAATATGTTTTCGAAAAATAACGAGTTTCCCACCAGTACGTACGAAGCAAAGAAGGTTGTCTTCCCTCTAGGTTTAGAGGTTCTGGAGATACATGCATGCATTAACGACTGCATCCTCTACCGCGGTGAATACGAGAATTTGAATGAATGCCATGTATGCACTGCATTGCGTTATAAGATCAGAGGCGATGACCCTGGTGACGATGTTGAGGGTGAGAAACCCAGGAAGAGGGTTCCCGCCAAGGTGATGTGGTATGCTCCTATAATACCACGGTTGAAACGTCTGTTCAGGAACAAAGAGCATGCCAAGTTGTTGCGATGGCACAAAGAGGACCGTAAGTCTGACGGGGAGTTGAGACACCCCGCTGATGGAAGGCAATAAAGAAAGATCGACGGAGAGTTCAAAGATTTTGCAGCTGACGCAAGGAACATAAGATTTGGTCTAAGTACTGATGGCATGAATCCTTTTGGCAAGCAGAGCTCCAGCCATAGCACCTGACCCGTGACTCTATGCATCTACAACCTTCCTCCTTGGTTGTGCATGAAGCGGAAGTTCATTATGATGCCAGTGCTCATCCAAGGTCCGAAGCAACCCGGCAACGACATCGATGTGTACCTAAGGCCATTAGTTGATGAACTTTTACAGTTGTGGGGCAGACCTGGTGTACGTGTGTGGGATGAGCACAAAGAAGAGGAATTTGACCTACGAGCGTTGCTTTTTGTAACCATCAACGATTGGCCTGCTCTCAGTAACCTTTCGGGACAAACAAATAAGGGATACAAAGCATGCACGCACTGCTTACATGAGACTGAGAGTGTATATTTGGATAATTGTAAGAAGAACGTGTACCTGGGTCATCGTCGATTTCTTCCCCGAAATCATAACGTAAGAAAGAAAGGCAAGCATTTCAACGGCAAGGCAGATCACTGGCCGAAGCCTGCAGAACGTACTGTTGCTGAGATATTTGATATGGTCAAGGATTTGAAAGTCATCTTTGGAAAGGGTCCTGGCGGACAATCAGTTCCGCTGGGAGTTGACGGGCACGCACCCATGTGGAAGAAGAAATCTATATTTTGGGAGCTACAATATTGGAAAGTCCTAGATGTCCGCTCTGCAATCCACGTGGTGCATGTTACGAAGAATATTTGCGTGAACCTGCTAAGCTTGTTGGGCGTGTATGGGAAGACAAATGATACAAAGGAAGCACGGTAGAACCAGCAACTTTTGAAAGACCCAGATGACCGGCATCCGGAATGGTTTCAAGGTCGTGCTAGCAACGCTCTTACCAAAGAAGAGAAGGTCATTTTTTTGAATGCCTGAGTAGTATGAAGGTCCCTTCTGGCTTCTCGTCGAATATATAGGGAATAATAAACATGGCGGACAAAAAGTTCCAAAACCTGAAGTCTCACGACTGCCACGTGATTATGATGCAATTGCTTCCGATTGCTTTGAGGGGGCTCCTACCAGAGCACCAACAAAAACAGTGGTGTCCGCTTTAATGCAGCAACCAAGAATGGGCAAAAGGTCACATATTATGGTTACATAGAGGAGATATGGGAACTTGACTATGGACCCTCCTTTAAGGTCCGTTTGTTCCGGTGCAAATGGTTCAAGCTAACAGGACGTGGGGTAAAGGTGGACGAGCAATACGGAATGACAATGGTGGATTTCAACAATCTTGGTTACCTTGACGAACCATTCATCCTAGCCAAAGATGTCGCTCAGGTTTTCTATTTGAAGGACATGAGTAGCAAACCGAGGAAACGGAAAGATAAGAAAACGATCAGTACATCATGTGATGATCCAAAGTGCCACATTGTTCTTTCAGGGAAAAGAAACGTCGTGGGAGTGGAGGACAAGACAGACATGTCAGAAGATTATAATATATTTGGTGAAATTCCGCCCTTCAAAGTGAACACTGACCCAAGAATTAAGTTAAATGATGAGGATGCTCCATGGATACGGCACAATAGTAAGCAAGCAGGGACACAAGGGAAGAATTGATGTGTAATAATTTATTGTACCAAACTTTGTTGAATGGATCATGCGAATCCAGATGATTTGTATTTGGTCGATGAACTGAATGATGTATCAAACATTTTGTCAAACCTTCAAGGGATCGAGGATGTAGAACAAAACAATCGGTATCGCCATCATACAGCCCTGCCGTGGCTACTGAGTGCATATATGCATACCAAATGCATGGCAGGACGTATGATGGCGAATCCGGATGATTTGTATTTGGTCGATGAACTGAATGATGTATCAAACCTTAAAGGGGGGTGTAGAACAAAACAATCGGTATCGCCATCATACATCCCTACCGTGGCTACTGAGTGCATATATGCATACCAAATGCACGGCAGAACGTATGATGGCGAATCAGGATGATTTGTATTTGGTCGATGAACTGAATGATGTATCAAACGTTAAAGGGGGATGTAGAACAAAACAATCGGTATCGCCAGCATACACCCCTGCCGTGGCTACTGAGTGCATATATGCATACCAAATGCACGGCAGAACGTATGCTGGCGAATCCGGATGTTTTGTATTTGGTCGATGAACTCACCGGTGTATGAAGGTGGGCTATATATAGGGTCCTCTGGCTCACAAAGTGTTGTGCTAGGGTTTTGATCCAACGGCTAAGACACACCCTGATCCAACGGCTCACAACCGCTCGAAAGAAACACACCGTACCCCTGATCGAACGGCTCACAACAGCTCGAAAGAAACACACCCCTGATCCAACGACTCACAAGCGCTTGAAAGAAACACACGATCCGTGTGATTCTTTTTGATTGGTCGGAACAAAACCCTAACCATTTCGTCCCGGTTGGTAAAACAGACCGGGACTAAAGGGATGATCCGTTTCCCAACGAAACCCGAACCGGAGACAAGAGGCGGGAAGACAGGAGGCGGGAAGAAAGAGGCGGGATGTTAAGATTTGTATTTTTTTTTGATATATTATTTGTATTTTTAAGATTTTAAAATGACTTAGTTTTATTTTTCTGAATTTTCTGATATATTATTTGTATTTTTAAGATTTTAAAATGAAGTAGTTTTATTTTTCTGAATTCTTTGATATATTATTTGTATTTTTAAGATTTTAAAATGAAGTAGTTTTATTTTTCTGAATTTTTTGATATATTATTTGTATTTTAAGATTTTAAAATGAAGTAGTTTTATTTTTTTGAATTTTTTGATATATTATTTGTATTTTTAAGATTTTAAAATGAATTTGTTTTATTTTTCTGAATTTTTTGATATATTATTTGTATTTTAAGATTTTAAAATGAATTAGTTTTATTTTTCAGAATATTTTGATATATTATTTGTATTTTAAGATTTTAAAACGAAAAGTATTTGAAAAAGTACCTTTAGTCGCGGTTCGTGACACGAACCGCGACTAAAGGCTCTTTCCGCGCGGGAACGGAAACGCCGCGAAAACACCTTTAGTCCCGGTTGGGGACACCAACCGCGACTAAAGGTACCCCTTTAGTCCTGGTTGGAGACACCAAACGCGACTAAAGGCCCGCGGATGGTACCCGGAGGGTACCTTTAGTCGCGGTTGGTGTCCCCAACCGGGACTAAAGGGGTTCCCTATATATTCTCGCTGCCCCGAAAAACTTCTAAGGACCAAACGCGACTCCGAAATCTTCTAAGGACCAGGCTCTCCCCGCAGAGACAGAGAGAGGACCCTGCCGGTGGCCGGCCCGCGCCCTTCTCTGCACCGCGCCCGCCCTGCTCGGCCCCCGCCCTGCTCTGCACCGCGCCGCCCTCGTCTCCGGTAGGTTCCCCCGCGCTGTTCCGGTGAACTCCGGTGAACCACGAACCACGAACCGATGGCGGCTCCGGTGAACCACGCGGTGAGGACGACTGGGAGGTAATTAAGAGGAGAGGACGACGGCGACCACGCGTCCGGTGAGGAAACAGAGGAAGAAGAAAGAGAGAAGGAGGGCGCTCGGGGTCGTGGGGCCCACTCGTCAGCGAGAGAGAGAGAGAGAGAGAGAGAGAGAGAGAGAGAGAGAGAGAAGGAGGGCTCTCGGGGTCGTGGGGCCCACCCGTCAGCGAGCGAGAGAGAGAGAGAAGGAGGGCGCTCGGGGTCGTGGGGCCCACCCGTCAGCGAGCGAGAGAGAGAGAGCAGAGAGAGAGAAAGGGACTTAGCAGTTTCTGTTTATAGATTCATAAATCCATAACTAATTCATAAATTCTCCAATTTGAGTGATTCAAATTTCTATACATTCAGGAACTTGAGCAGTTTCTGTTTATAGAAAAAGTTCAACATGCTTCTGCAATAATGTTTGCACTAAATAATTAAATACAGAAAAGGGAACGAAAAATGGAAACTTGCAAAATTCATAACTTGAATTCCGTTAACCCAAATTGAGCAAACTTGAGCTCTAAAATTTTGTCTTAACAAAATATACACAATGGTATTTTATTTGGGAATAATTGTATAAATTTGACCAAAAAAACATCAATTTTCTGTTCTGGTCATAAAAGAAAAGGAAAAAGAAAATGGCATAACTAATTAAATAATTATCCAAAAATTATGTTTAATACCTCAAAATGTTCAGTGAAACATTTGGCGCATGTTTTCAACCTTATACATGCAGTTTGACATCCAAAGTATTTCTATTTTTGTTGTTTTCCAAAAATGGCTGAAATGAGAGCAAAAATTAATAGTTCTTAATCAGTGTTTCCTTCATCCAAAAATTATGGAAACTATACCAAATTGAAAAACACTTAAAGTAAACATAAGAGAACATCATTTTCATGCATGTTGGCAAATTAATTAGGTACTGCTCTTGTAGTAACAATTAGTATGACACTAAGATAAATATGAGTTTAGGGTTTAAATATTAAAAATAAAGTTTTAATTCAACCGTCGCTGCTCCTCCTCTATGTCCCATTAATCTTATTTTTTTAATTCCTTTATACTTAATTAATTTTTACTACATGCAGGAGTGACATATGGCGGACGATAGAGCCGAGCCGCTTAGGGATCCGGAGGCTGAACGTTATTTAATGGGCATCATAAATAACGAGATTCCTTATGTGTCGGGCTCAGAAGATGAGCAAGAAAAGGATGTAGTCCCTTCTTTTCTGAACCTTGACGGTGGAACAGACATTGTCGATGATCAAGAAGGTTAAGGAACGGACATTGTCGACGGAGGTCAACCGTCGACAAACGACGATCTCGAATTGCAAGTAACAACCACCTCCGGCGAGGTATATATATACATTGAGCCTCTCGTGATACAAACTTACTGAAATGTGAATACATATGTATTAACGCGCGCGACTCTCTTTCTTTTTTTAGCACTGGGCCGGATCGAGTACGACAAAGCGTGCCAAATCCAAGGCGATGAAACAAGGAGAAACATATACCATCGAATTAGTCGGTGAAACCGGCAAGCCCCTACAGCACACCACAAAGTTTATCAACCAATGCGGAATCGTTGTTAGAGACAACGTCCCGATCACCGTCCAGGAATGGAAGGAGCCAAAGAAGGCACGTCTTGGTTTCAGTTTTGTCGACAAGAGAACAAAAAAGGATTGCTGGAGAAAGCTTATGGAACATTTCATTCTACCTCCGGAATACAACAAAGTCGATGAATTCGGTAACGAGGTTCCGGGTGGACGTGAGAGGAGGAGGCTAGTCAAAGAGTTCGCTCTTCAGAAGATGGCCGAAGCATTCCGGAACTTCAAGAAAATTTTAACCCTGACTATGCCAACAAGGGCAAGACTCCGGATTTCAAAGGACAACATGAGAGACTGAAAGATGATTGGCCAGAATTTGTGAGGCAAAAGAAATCGGAGCATTTCAAGGAAATATCGAAAAAAAAATAAGGTCAATGCGGGTAAGAAACAGTACCATTATATTATGGGGCCAGGAGGATACCGCCTTTCGGAGCCTAAGTGGGCGAAGATGGAGGAGGGCCTGAGGGTGCGAGGAATCCCTCTAGGTACAGAGGGATGGGACCCAAGGGCCAAAAGCTGGTGGTACGGGCATGGGGGATCGCTAGACCCGGAGATAGGGGTGTGTGTTCACCGGAAGAAAAAGTTTGCTCCCATCCAAGCCCTTATTGACGCAATGACCCAAGCTCAAGAGGGCTTGATCAAGTTCAACAGAGAGAAAGACGCACTGACAACAGCCCTCGGGAATGATGAACATGGAGGACATGTACGAGGCAAAGGCAGAATTCCGTGGAAAGTAGGGTTTTCCCAGGACAATGACCCGTACTGTTACAGAAGCCGTAAGAGAAAGACGGACCGGGATGCAGATCTTTTGGCGAAGTTTACATCGAAACTCCATGAGTTGAACCAGACCGTGCATAAACTAGTAAAAGGAAAATCGGCTGCAGGGCCGCATGAAGATCATGAAGCGGATCTCGGAAGCCAGCAGCGGAGAAGCAGCGTGGCTTCCACGGATGCCCCGCCCGGTGCTCATGCACCGACGATCGAGATTCGTGCACCGGAGCCTCGCTACCCCATGGATGATGTAAAGGAGATGAAAGAATGTGATCTATATTATCCCGTGGGGAACGTTTCCACGAAGGTAGCTACCGGCAGTGCTTTACCCTGTACACCTGGAGCACTCCACCACAACAACCCCATTGCATATGGCTATGCTCGTGTCACCGTGGAAGACATAGTCCAAGAGTTTGAGTACCTGGAGATTGACAAAGCTACACCCGAAGGGGAGAGAAGACTTGGAGATGTCAAGCGCCAGATCATTCTATGGAAAAAGATGTACATAGTGTTTCCAGGTGAGGCGCCAAGGCTAACAAGTCCACCCCCTCCGATGGTGGTGGTGGTGGCGGTGGTGGTGGTGGTGGTGGTGGTTCACCTACACCTCCTTCACGCCATTCGACGCCGTCCCCCGATCCACAACCTCCGGCGGGTAAGCAGCCGCCGCCCCCAATCCTCCTCCGGCGGGTACGACGCCCCCCAATCCTCCTCCGACGGGTACGACTCCCCCCAATCCACCTTCGGCGAAGAAGCAGAAGCAGGCGGACAGCAAGGAAACCCGCTCCTGGACTATTAACCCGGACCCTTATGTACCTAAAACCACAACGGTACCGGAGCCATCACTGAAGCCTCTCCTCCCAAGGCCTTGGGAACTTAGTGAAGCTGAAACCAAATTGGCGGCATCTTCTCATTATGAGAAATGGAAGGCGGATACGAAGACGATAAAAGAGCCTGAGCCCAAGCAAGTATTCACTGAGAAGCAAAAGAAGTGGGCTAAGGATTTTTTTGACGACACCGTCCCAAGCCGAGCTGAATATGCCTGACGACTATGGACGTGAACTTCGTAGGCAAGCAGAAACATTGAAGGAGGAGAAAGAAGAAAGTAAAAAAAGCGGAAAATAAGTTGACTAGATCAGGATGCAGAATAAACAATCGATCCCCCCGCTCATAGTGAAAGTCGGTCTGGAAGAGGACCCGAGATCATAGCAGCTGCGGCAGCACTTGGATTGACTGTAGCGAGTGCCATGAAACAAGCGTCCGAGATGGGTTTGACTCTTCGTGCCTCGTTAGACCTTGAGGATGTGCCAACTAGTGAGATAGCATTACAATATGTGCGGAATGGGCCTCTCGTCGAGCCTGCGCAGGAAAAGAGTCTAGCACCACAAACGCGAAATCTGCTACGTTGGTACAAGAATTACATAACATGGGCCGACAAAGAATATGTTTATGCGGATGTTACAGAGGAGCATCACTAGTGATTTCTTTCTACCTCATCTCGTTCTTCATTGCCTGCACTATATATATATATATATATATATATATATATATATATATATAATATATATATAGTCTAACTATATTGTTGTGTACGCTTATGCAGATTGAAGATTTGGGAATGCAAAATAAGAAACATCCATGATGTTGGGTTCATTGACCCACATATCGTTAATGGATATGTGTTACAACGTCACCCCGAAGACGTGGAGAAAGACTTGTACAAGTTTCTTAGAAAGCATCAACTCAAAAGTCATATTCTATGTCCTTACCATTTTGGGTGAGTGTTTCTCTCTTGTGCCCATTCTCTTTTGTTTACTCCATGCATGGTATGTCTAATCGATGAGTTATGCATGACTGTGCATGTAACGTGTCCGCAGGTTCCACTGGATTCTGCTAAATATTGAACTTCACACCTTCAGAGTTCTAATCATGGACTCTATGGATTCGGATTCAAAGCGTTGGGCCGACATGAGAAAAATGCTGCGAAAGTAATTATTTTCAATCATTTGCGCTCTATATCGATCGGTCTCTTTCGTTCATTTCCTAATATCAAGTAACTAATAACTCCCTTGTTCATTTAATTTTCTTTGCCCTGTATGGTTTGGAGACGGTTCTCAGAAGAAATTGTCGGTGAATTCAAACATGAGCTAGATTTTAGAATGTTAGTTAATGTGGATAAGCAGCCACCGGGGACCAATCTATGTGGATACTATGTTCGTGAGAACATCCGGAGACACACCTCTGAGCGGAAGGCATTGGATAGCGTGCGGAAGGCGACGGATAACTTGCGGAGGAAGCTTAGTCCAGAAGCTCGCTTCCGACCAATTCAAGAGGAATTAGCAGGATTTTTCATGAGGGAAGTCATCAATCCTAAAGGAGAATACTATACCGAGGACGAAGAAAATTATATGCATACCCGAGATTGAAACTTGTTCGAAGTTGTATATGGTCATCTATCCTAATTGTGTATGGAAACTTGTTTGAAGTTGTATATGGTCACCCGAGATTGAATATATATTATTTATTCCTCTTGAATTCTTCTTTTTTGAAATTTCATATGCATGTATATAGTAGCGTAGAATATGTGTACTCACACTTCATCAAAATTAAAATAAAACACAAAATAAATTATAAAAGAAATAAAACACTACAAATTAAAAAGAAACCAGGTTTAGGGGGGCTAAAACCCTAAACCTGCGGAGGAGGCCTTTAGTTCCGGTTAGCCACGAGAACCGGGACTAAAGGTCCTCCGCCCCGACGGACTCCTGGCGCCCACGTGGACGGGCCTTTAGTCGCGGTTCGTAAGAGGCGCGACTAAAGGGGGTGGGGGGGCTTTAGTCGCGCATATTTAGTCCCGGTTGCACGGCCGAGACAAAAGGCCATTGCGAACCGGGACTCAAGGCCTATTTTCTACCATTGTGGCCACGTGCAGTTCCCGCCGCCCTCTCCTTCCACGCCGCCTACGCCGCAGGACCGTGTAGCATTGATGTGCATCGGTGGCCAGCCGCCGCACGAGGTCAAAGAGGGAGACGAGGACGATGACGAGGACGACGACATGGACATGCCACAGTTATGTGCTTCCTTGAGAAGGAGGCCGAGATGGAAGGCATGTCCACGGCGATGCACTACTCTGCCATGGTGTCCACATCGAGGCAGGAGGAGGAGCTAGAAGCGGCGGCAGCAGAGGCGTCGACCAAGGCATCAGAAGAGGAAGTCGTGGTGAAGGAAGCGGTAGTGGCGCAATACCATCCGAAGGACTAGTTCACACCGCTCATCCGCCAGTCCCGGACATGGATGGGACCGGGCCCCGCGTTGGAGCAGGGACCTCACACCGCTCAGCCACCAACTCCTCTGCGACCAACAGCTGAAGTATCTCAACTTCGATCTATACGACAAGGAGTAGCTCCGACGACCGCCAGCAGTCCTCCAAGCTATCTATGTCGTCTTTTTTTGCTTTTATTTCCTTATTGTAACAACTTGGCCGCACGGGTTTGTCCCTCTGCCCGGACCGCTCCTTGGACGAACAAAATGGGACAAATGTAGTGTTTGTTTAATCATCCCCTCGGAGATGTCCTTAGCACCCAGGAAGCTATAGGATCCTCATGTCTTTTTCGGTGGATCCGCTTAGGTTATATGCTTATCCCTTGGGGCGGGATCTTGGATGACAGGGTCGTGGCCCGGAAGGTGGACTGCCGCAGGAGACTCTATGGCGAGTGGGTGTCAGTGGTGGCGGTCGTCTTCTTTGACCATGTGGGTGGCGAGGAGTGGACATAGGTAGATCCTGGTGCCAACATCGCTTCGGCAATGGAGGCTCTGAGATCACGTTTGGAGGCTTGGCTCGGGAATCTTGGACGGTTCGTGGTAGGACTGTTTTTCAGAGAAAGCCCTGCGCTTCGGAGCCAATGGCAATGACGCCTACGGGTGCCATATTCCTCTTGGGGCGCCGTTATGGCTACCTTCTCCATGGAAGGGCTCTAGGTGGACACCATTAACGACCCGGCACTAGTAGACCCCCCCCCCCATTTGTCCCGGTTTTTTAGACCCTGTTGTCCCGGTTGCACACCCGGGATGGGGCAGCCGGGACTAATGCCCCACCCCCGTTCGACCCGGTTGTGTTAAGAACCGGGATGAATGCGTCATCCACGTGGCCACTGCGGGCTGGTCCCTGGCCAGGACCATTCGTCTGGTTCGTAACAAAGTTATACCACAACTCTTGCAATGATTCCATCCTCTTCGTTCGAAGTGGGAGTTTCCACCTATAAGTTTTGAAGCGCTAGATAGAAGCATACGTCGGTGAACCCGCCCGCATCCCGAGGTGGGATCTTGGACATCTAAGACCCAAAACACAATTGGGTACATGTGATATGTAAACACCTATGATTTGGTGGCATTCCGATGCTCTGGAACCCCTCTCCGGTGAAACCCTAGCCTCGTTGGAGAAACGCCAAACTGATACATCTATAACCGGTAATGGCATTAGGAGGTGGTAGCAAAGTTCAACTAAGTTATTGGTTTTGTTATGTTATCCCCTAAGAACACCAAAAACAAAGTTATACCACAACTCTTGCAAAGATCCCCTCCGGTTCAACTGAAGTGGGAGTTTTCACCTATAAGTCCTGAAACACACTAGAGAGAAGCATACATTGGTGAACCCGCTCACATCCCAGAGTGGGATCTTGGACTTCTAAGATCCAAGACACAATTGGGGACATGTGATACGGAACCACATATTATTTGGTGGCATTCCGATGCTCCCTAGCCCCTTTCCGGTGAATCCTTAGCCCCGTAATTGAAAAGCCAGACTTACACGTCTACAACCGGTAACAGCGTCAAGAGGGGTTAGAATAGTGCAACTAAATGGTTGGTTGTGTTATGGTATCCCCTAGTAACACCAAAATTAAATTTATACCACAACTCTTGCAAAGACCCCCCCCCCCCCCGGCGGTTCGTATGTAGTGAAAGTTTCCACCTATAAGTCCTGAAATGCACTAGAGAGAAGCATTCATCGGTTAACCTGCTCACATCCCAGAGTGGGATGTTGTACATCTAAGACCCAAAACACACTTAGGAACATGTGATATGGAACCACATGTCATTTGGTGGCATTCCGATGCTCGGGAACCCCTCTCCGGTGATACCCTAACCCCGCTGGAGAAAAGGCAGAATTATACGTCTACATCCTGTAACGACGTCAAGACGGGGTAGCAAAGTTCAAATAAGTGCTTGGTTGTGTTAGGATAGCCCATATAAATAGAAAAAACAAAGTTATAACACAACTCTTGCGAAAATCCCCTCCGATTCGTCCGAAGTGGGAGTTTCCACCTATAAGTCCTGAAGCGCACTAGAGAGAAGCATACGTCGATGAACCCGCTCACATCCCAGAGAGGGATCTTGGTCTTCTAAGACCCAAAACACATTTGGGAACATGTGATATCGAACCACTTATCATTTGGTGGCATTCCGATACTCCGGAGCTCCTCTTAGGTGAAACTCAAGCCCCGCTGGAGAAAATCCAAACTTATATGGCTATAGCCGGTAACGGCGTCAAGAGGGGATAGTAAAGTGCTACTAAGTGCTTGGTTGTGTGAGATATAACACTACAGGAATCTGTATATAGGCCGACGGCCAGAAGCCGTCGGCACAGATCATAACCCCGTCGGCACAGGCTGTGCTGACGGTGGCCGTCGGCACCTCGCCGTCGGCGTATTCCTCTGTCGGCTCAGCTCGTTTGGCCGTCGGCACAGCCAAAAGCCGTCGGCACAGGGAAATGGTGGGCCCCACCTTGGCCTGACAGTGGGCCCCACGTTGTCAGCGGTTGGGCTGGTGGAGGTCGCTGTGCCGACGGCAATGCCGTTGGCACAACGTGGGACACGTGGCGTGTACTGGTGAGCTCCTGGGGGAGGGGCTATGCCGACGGCAATGCCGTCGGCACATGCCTGACCATTTGGTCAGCGCAGTGCCGTCGGCATAGCCTCTGCCCAGGTTTTTTTTGCTCTGTTTTGTGTTGTTTTCGTTCCAAAAATCACAGAAAAATCACAAATAATAATCCAATCCAATAGGAACATCTAGAAGCTCAGTACCATCATTATTAACCATCAAAACATCCATATAAAGCTCGTTTAATATCATACATCGATCCACATACATCCATCGATCCAGATATATCCATACATCGATCCAGAGGCATCCCTAGCAAGCTATAGACGGTCCGGAGGAGAAGGGGTGAAGCCCAAGTCTCCCCTCGTGAAAATGGGCCGATCGTGTGTCGCGTCCGTCGAACCAGCTCCGGAGCCACCAGGCGAGGAACCAGGAGGAGTGGCCGAAGCAAGGCCATGAATCGGCGTCGTCTGGCGTGAACCCGGGGAGCCACTAGGAGAAGCCCGGCCAAAAGCCGCATTCTCTGAAGCTCCAGTACCCTACATGTTAGAGCACGAGTTAGACACTTTAGAGGCAAAGTAAATCAGTAATCGACGTGTGGAAAAGAAACATACCGGGGTCTCTGCGTAGTATGTGAGGGCAAACTCTTCCCTCGATGTGAATACCGGGATCGGCCCTGGCCCATCAGGACGCTCTCCTAGAGGCGGTCCTCGCTCTCCGGTGGTCATCCACCTCATCATCGCCTACAAAATGGTTTAGATGTCATGTGTTGCCAAGATGGTTTAGACTTGTCATATTTTGCAGAAATATGGATTGAAAACTTACAGTCTCGAACTCCCTAGTGTACGCAGTGGAGGCTTCACTCCTCTGCGTCCACTCCTGTAGGTCCTCCTTGTACTTCGCATAAGCGGCGGCATAGGCCGCATCGAACTCCGGCTACAATTTAGGAAACAAGTTAATATCGACAACTTAGCAATGCAGAGGGGAATGTCAGAAAACATGATGAGAATGAGAGAACAACTTACATCGGCAGAGGCAGCTCCATGACGTCGTCGACGAGGCTGGACAGGGACGGCGTTGGCGGGGAGGGTAGCCTTGATACGCGTGAGGCTCGCGGTAGGCATGGCCACCTTATCGAGGACTTTCAGACGGTCGTGCTCCCCCCCCCCCCCCTCCCCAGCATCAAGCCGTCTCGTCGTACTCGTGCTCGATGGGGTCCTCGACCTGCGGGTGCAGAATCTGGAACGCCGAGCAGTAAGACTGCAAGTCCTGCTCGTCTCTGCCGTAGTACTCAGGAGCCGAGGGCGTGGCGGGGTCCGAAATGGACTTCTTCTGCCTCATCTTCTGCCACGCCGCCAAGTAAGTAACTGGCACCCCACTCTGACCCTCCTGCATCGCAAAAGTAAACGTTATGTGTATCAAGTAGAAACATGCATGATAGGAAATAAACCATCTTTTCCATGTATGTATATACCATCTTCTTCTTGAAGCGGTCGGTGCTGAGGCTTCCTCCACTGTGGGTCCCCCCGTGGCCTTGGTTCCTCCTGTTCCGCTTGCTCACGGCATCGAAGTCGGCGTCTTCCCCGGCCCACCTCCTAGCCAGCGCTGCCCATGCGTCCTCGTGTCTTTCGGCCCAGCCGGGAATGACCTGAGAAAGCAATAGTGAAGTAAATAGGAGGCAATGCAATGGCAACTTAACTGAAATGTAGAATGACATAGATAGTTTACTTACCGTCATGAAATCCTCGACTGTCATCTTGGGCGGGTCATCGACATTCTCATGCTTCTTGGCCCTTTTGCCCTTCTCGGCCATGAACGCGCTGATGGTGGTGTGCTTCTGGTTGTACCACACCTGGCGGGTCAACCTCACGCAAGCCGCGCGGAGAGTCCGAACCGCCGCGGCTCTATCCTCCTCAAGCACCCGGAAAAAGCACTTGGATCATGCATAAAGAAATTGCGAGTTAGAACGGTGGTGGCATCAACTACGAACGAAACTCAAGAAAATATAGCTTACCCAAAACTTGGTGATCACGGCGTCAGAAGCCTTCCTGAAGGGCGGGCAATCGGCAGCCTCGTAGTCCAGCCAGAAGTGGCCAACTTCGGCTCGCCATCCCAGCCGTGGTGTAATAGCCCGGCCAAAAAGCCGGATCAGAGCTCCAATCAAGCTCGAAGGCTGGCGGCTCCCTGCAGCATATGTCCAATTGCTGCATAATAATCAAACATTAGTACATATGCCAAAAATGAAACTACATATTTAAAATTACAAAATTACTAAACTTACTCCTTCTTATTTGGATAAATAAGGGCTTCTCCCCTCCGTGCAGGCTGCTGATCCGCACCGGGGACTCCCGCTTCCCCACGAACTCGCAGCTTCTTTGGTGCCCCTCCTCCTCCCTCCACCTCCCCCTCCATCTCCACCTCCACCTCCTCGTCCTCCTCCTCCTCCGGTCTGTACTCCTCCTCGTCCTCCGTCTGGACTCTGTCTCCCCCTCCTCCCTATACTCTATCTGCAGCTGGAAGCCACGTCACCAGACGCGAGGGTGGAGGCTCCAATTCTACACCTCCCCCGCCACCTCCACCTCGTCCTCGTCCTCCACCTCCACCTCCACCTCGTGCCTGGCGCGCTCGTCCTCCAACCACATCATCGTCCACGGGATAGCGCCGATTGCGAATCAAGGATCTACCACTCCGTGTAATCTTCTTGAGCAAGGACGACGACGATTCCTTGCCTTGGCTCATATTGTCCAATCACCTGCATCGAGAAATAGAAAACAATTAAATCACATATACATAGTAAAAATATAGGCACTTAGCATAAAATGGTGAAATGTAGGCACTTAGCATAAAATGGTGAAACTTGGCATAAAATGTAGAGCATCACTAGGCATGTTCAAAAGAAAAAATACTAAGTATAAAATGGTGAAACTTGCATAAAAATACTAAGATAAAATACTAAGTATAAAGACATCACCTAGAATCATCACTCTCATAATTAGGTGGGTTCTCGTTCTCACTATCCGTATCACTATCACGTGAGTAGTAAATTAGAGGATCTTCGAACGATGGTGGCTCATCATCATCGCCATTGTCTGTATGTAGCTTGGTGAGCATGTCTATGTCCTTTAGATCCACCACTGACTCACCACGAGTTTCTGCATTGTTCTCAAGGTCCTCAAAACCACTCATTCGTAAGTCAAAGTCCCCGAAGTCCTCTTGCTCTTGATAGAAAATTCCCTGGTACGTTTTCGGGTCAATGTTGTTATAATCGTCGTCGGACGGCATGGGTAGTTTACCATGTGGCGATACCCTGAACGCGACCTCCCAACCCTTGAGTGCCTCTTTCTGGCATGGGTAAGGCAAATAATAAACTTGCTTGGCTTGGTGAGCCACAATAAATACATCGGCTCCACTATAGGTGGTTGAAGGCCTAACTTCAACTAACCCAATGGAAGGGGTACTTTTGTATCCATGGACGGGTCGAACCAGTGGCATTTGAACACAAAGAGCTTGAGTTCTACGTTGGTGCGATTGAACGTCAGCTCGTATACCTTCTCTAACCTTCCGTAGTAGTCTACGGAATCGGCTCCATCGCCTCCCCTGGCGCCTCGGGTGAAAACCCCGGTATTTACCGTTTTTGCATTCGGCCGACTCTTCTGGAGATCCTCCGTATGGAAGCAATACCCATTCACATCATACTTCTCATATTTCATGACGCTACGTTAAAACCTTGGGAAACCATCTCAACTCATCTGTCATCTGACGTGGGATTAGCTCCCTACAAATACGATACAAATTGTTTTGTGCATTAGATAGGTGTAACAAAAGGGACAAGTCACAGATTTGCAAGGTAATAGGGAGAGGTTAGAAATTACTTTTTCCATGAACCAAGACACAAATTTTTTCTTTCCGGGAGCACCCTCTTTCAGAAGAGTGTCCAGCTCCCCGACAGATGGTTCCTCCGCTCCAGACCACATTTCATCCGTGAATTCTCTAAAAGAAGAGAATACTATTAGATCGAAACAGGGTTACTAGTTGGAAAGTAATTTGTACCACCATTTTACCTGATATAATCGACCACTTCCTTCATGTTCGTAAGCACATAGAGCATTATGCAATCCTGCTCTTCCTTGGTCAAGTTATATTTTTCTCGGCCACCTGACTTGCCACCGGGACATTGGAAGAGAGAGCTGGGGTCATGCTTGGCTCGTCGATATTGTACCGAGATGCCTAGTTATGCATAGTGGGAATTTCAGCAGATAGTACGTTCGCGGCGTCTGCCATCTCCTCAAGACATACTGCCTCAGCTATGCATGCTCAATCTTAGCTTTATTTCCAGTTTTGTTCTAATGTACTTGAACTCTCTCTCAATACAAAACTGCCAACGAAACTGCACCGTCCACCCAAAAGTGCCTCGTTCGCGAGATGCACAACAGATTGCCATCGGAGTAAAGAAGCCTGGCGGAAATATCATCTCTAAGTTGCATAGCAACTCCGCACTAGATCATGCAGCTTCTGAATAATCACCGGACATATCTGGTTAGCACAAAGCGTGCGGAAGAAATGGCTCAACTCCGCGAGCACTCGCCAGAACACGCTCGGGTAGATACCCTCGAACCATCACCGGCATCAGCCGCTCAAGCCATATATGATAGTCGTGAATCTTGAGCCCATTGACTTTTCCCGTTAAAAGATTGACCCCCTTCCTTATATTCGAACAATAACCATCAGGAAACATGACAATGAATTTGAGCCACCCTGAATGACTCCTTCTTTTGAATACTGTCAAGGCAGTAGTCGGCGAGCGTTTAAACCATTTTTTCGCCGGCGGTCAGGAGGCTGCATATGTAATCTCTCTCTATCATAGAGTTTCTGGACATCGACTCTAGCCTTCACATTATCCTTTGACTTCTCAGGAATGTTCAGGATTGTGTGAAAGAGTGACTCTCCGACATTCTTTTCGGTGTCATCACATCGATGTTATGGGGAAGTTTGAGATCCTTGTAATAATCAAGCTGCGTCAAGCCTGCCACGTGAGTCCATTGTGTGTTTTACCATATCCGACGTATCGTGGGCCATTTCCCCCAGGGGAACGAGAGCACGTAGCTCGGCATCAACAGCTGCACCATCGAATGTTGTTATCTTTTTTTCTACACGCTCAACTCTGTCCTTCTTGAAGTTCTTTCTGTCTTCTCTAAATCGATGCCTTCTTTTGAGGAACTGTCGATGCATGTCAAACGAGGAATACTTCTTACCCGGCTTAACCAGAGGAACTCCAATCGGTTCATGCACACTGGGCATGGCCACTTACGAGCGGTACACCATCCGCAGAATAGAGCGTACCCTGGAAGGTCGTGCATGAATATTGGAACCAAATATTCATTAAGAAGTTTTTCTTGATGCCCGGTCGTATGAACGTCCCGTGGTGCCAAGAGTGGTTCAAATCATCCACAAGCGGTGCATGTAGACACTCAATTCTTCCCCGGGTATTCTGGCCCTGGAATGATCACGACAGAAATATGGTATTCCTTGCATTAAGACTCCAGGAGGAGATTGAGCGGAATAACAAACACGGGCCAGCAGCTGTATGAGGCAGTCGACATACCATATGGATTGAATCCATCTGTTGCTATCGCAATCCTGACATTTCGAACCTCTTTTGCCTCATCGGTATTTTGCATCAAAATTCTTCCATGCCTGACCATCAGATGGATGTCCCATCTTTCCCTCCGTGCTCGTTGTATCTCTTCCCCATCTTGTGCCAAGTCATCTGTTTGGCAGTCTCCTCGACCAATACAGCCGCTGGATTCTTTAATGAATGGGAGATACCGAAGAATCTTCATAGCGACTTTCGTATGCTTCAACTGACCATCGGCTCCCTTTTCATGACCCTAGACGCCTTACAAAATGCTACAGTACTTGTCATCCGCAAACTGTTTCCAAACAAATGGAGCCTTTTGGATAAAATCTATCTTTGTATAATCCATGTTGAGCTCTTTCAAGACTTCTTCGCTTCGTGCATGCTTTTAGGCAGACAATGCCCCTCGGGCAACATGTTACCATAGGTTTTCAATTAGCTTCAAATCCAGCACGGGTGGTGGAGTACCGGGCCTTGTCGGCTAGTGCTTGAGAGATGGCATCGAGTTGAGAAATCTTTGCACCCTCGTATAGCGGCCTCTTAGCCAACCCATCATTTTAAAGAAGGCCTTCGCTGTTGGCTCGGTTCATCCGGGTCCTCCGGTTTGGGCTGTTCTCCACTTGAGGTGGCGAATCAGCATGTCGGCATCACGGAAATCATCTAACAAGTTCCTAATCCCATCGTACTCAATGCCATTGATCCCTGCCGCATCACCTCTCCTCTATCACGCTCGTACTGAGCAAAGTCCGACAGTCCGTCACGTAGTTCTGCATATATCCATGCAACCACAGGTGTTTAGTCATTTCAACCTTCCATGACGATGCCGCCTCCGGCAATTAGAGCAAGGCATAATGGGCGAACCGCTGACTTTGAACCACGCGCTAACTCTTTCACTAACATTTGGTCTTCCATTCCCACTCATCTGTTCTTTCATTCACAGAAATACGGCCGCTGTAACATCCACTCATTACCAGACATCCTCTGCTTTATTGGGAGACAAACAAGTTAAATACTTTTTTACAATGTCATCGGATTAATTACGACAAAATTTATATTTTACAGCATGCAACGGTTCACCTACATGTCTAATTGGTAGGGGCCTAATCCCACCCGGGTATGTGTAGATCGTTCGTGTCCCATGTTCTACCCCGAGAGACGGAATTTCGGCAGCACCTCCCCGCTGTTCTTCAAATACACGTCTCGAACTTTTAAGCCGAGAGGGTGTGCATCCGAAGAACAAAGGGGGGTGCTGCCGAAATCCGTCTCAGGAAGGAGCAGAACATGGGACACGAACCGAACTACACATACCCGAGCTGTCCAAAACGTGGACAATCCGGAAGAGCTACGGTTATAAATATGCAGAGACGGACAGTCCTGTATATTTATAAATTTGCAACTCTCCCGGACGGGAGACGCCTACGGTTACGCGATAACATGAATGTAAATGTGTCATCGGCTCGAAGGCCGGGGCAAGCAAAGGGTGGAAAGCTGGAGGTGATGGAAATGTAGCTCACCTCACCTCAACCGCACTGGGCGAAAGCGAAGACGTGAGCAGCAAGAAAGGAGAAGCTCGGGGACTGCACCGGCACCGGGGCCTACGCTGGTGGATGGCGAACCTAGTCCATCTGAAACACAGAAACTCATATGTAAGAACATTTGTATGACAACATGAATATTTCACTAGAATAGCATCATCACGGATAAACTACCACTCGTGTTTTTTCCTATTTTATTACTTCTACCGGGAGCCACGCCGACAACCTGGGCTACCAGTGCGGCCCGTGGTGGTGCAGCCGCTCCTGGCCGCCTCGGACGCGCTGGTGGCCGCGTGGCTCCCCGGCTCGGAGGGGCAGGGCGTCACTGACGCGCTGTTCGGCGACTACGGGTTCTAATTTTGTAACTAACCTAAATTCTAATTAATACTAACTTAAAATTATTTTCTAACCTAAATTATCTAAATAACATCTATTATCTAAATAACATCTAACATCTAAATAACATCTAACATCTAACAGCTAAGGACGTGTTTGTTTCAAGTTTCTGTAACGGCACCCGATAACGACGGGATGCTAATACGTTAAATTCTGTTTGGTTGGACTTGCCCGCAATCAGGTCCCGCGTAATCAAATTACATCCATGTAGAAAATTGTTTCCGCCCACCTCCAGGCGTTATCCGTTTACGCCATTCTGTTCTATGGACGCGCAAACGCATCGATCTCCCTATCCCCTCCAGGAAGAGCGTCTCCCTTCCACTCCATCTCGCCTTTCCTCAACACAGTGCTGCGAGCTAGCATGGTGCCGGCCGCCGGATCGCAGGACGGAAAAGCTCGGAGAAGAGCTGTGAGCTAGCATGGCGCTGGCCGCCGGCCGCGGGACCGCTTGACGGAAAGTAGAGCTGCGAGCTAGCATGGCGCCGGTAGCCAGCCGCCGGATTGCATGACAGAAAGTAGAGCTGCGAGCTAGCATGGCACTAGCCGCCGGCCGCCGGATCGCAAGACGGAAAAGCTCGGAGTAGAGCTGCGAGAAGCGCGACCGGAGCGCCGCTGTCAGCGTCGCCGGAGCCGGAACCGATCATACGGAGCTCCACGACGGCGAGACAGTACCAACTTTCGAGGCCAAAGGCAAGACGGGCGCGGCGGCCGATGAATCGCTGGTGTGGTGCTGGAAGATCTGGGAGCGGCCGACAGACATGGCAACAAGGTCAAACAGCATCAGCCAAGATCCATTAGCTAGGCACTCCGTAATTCCATTACTGAGATGAACCAAACATGTTTCAGTTTTGCCCCGTTTCGTTTACATCAACGCTGTATTTCATTACCGTTTACGTTTACATTTACAGAGTGGAACCAAACACCTCCTAAACATCTAACAGCTAGCACTAAAAGTAAACAAGAAAAAAAATGTGCAAGCTCACCTCGGGTTGGAGCTCGCTGTGGTGGCCGGGGGAGGCAGCTGGGAGGGGGAGGCAGCTGGGAGGGGGAGCAGCACGGCGGCGGCGTTGCAGGAGAGGCGAGGCGGGGCAGGGAGACAGCGGCGACCTCCTGCGGCGACGGTGGCGGGGCAGAGGGCGCGGAGCAGGGCGCCGGCGCGGCGGGGGTCGAGCCGAGGCGGAGACGGCGGCGGGAAGATGGAGACGCGGCGGGGAAGTGGAGGTGCGGCGGGGAGACGGCGGCGACGACGGGGAGACGGCGGGGAGACGGCGGCGACGGCGGGGTGGATCGAGGGGGTCGGGTTGGATCGAGGGGAGGGAGAAAAGGGTGGACTGGGACGACCGCGTCGTCCCGACCCGATAACTCTCTGTGGATCAGACTACGCCGACGGCATTGCCGTCGGCACACTCGTTTTTCTTTTCTTTTTTACAGACGCCGACGGCATTGCCGTCGGCACACTTCTTTTTTTATTCAAAATGCGATACTACTCCCTCCGTCTCAAATTAATCGTCACAAAGATGGACAAAAGTTGGTGTATCTAACATTAAGTTATGTCTAGATTCATCCACTTTTGTCCATCTTTGTGACAATTAATTTGAGACAGAGGGAGTATGTTATTCCGGCGCCACCTATCTTATACTACTGCGAATATGCGATCAGTTGTGCCTATGATTATTCCGGCGCCATTTATTTTCTCCGAGACCCCGGCAGGCAGGCTGCATCGAGCCTCCCGTGTCGAGTGCAGGGACAGGCGACAGGTCTCATGTCCGGAGCAACCAGACCTGTGCAGTGGATCAAGTTTTCATTTCCGAGGCGCGCGCGATATCTTTTTTTTCTGGCGGTGAAAAAGGGCTTGCCTTTCTGCCTCGCGGCCTTTTCGCAAGATCTCATCTACACTACCCTGGCTTCTGAGCACGGCATGCATGCAGATGCAAATCTCCTTTCTCTAGCGACGAGGCAAGCCTATGCTGCATGCAACATGCACGTCTAGCACATTGTATCATTGTTCCCTGACGTACTGTTGCAGGATCAGATGTGTAGAGTAGGTTTGATTTGAGGGATCGGCCGCGGGAAATCTGAAGCATGCGCGTGGATGGGGAAGATTTTACTTGCCCGGCTGCACCTGCGCGCACGCGTGACCAAGGACTAATACATGGCATGGCCTAGTAAAACCTACGCACGTGTGACGAAGGACTAACACCTAGCTTGTGTTGGGGTCCTGACGATCCGGAGCCTCCTCCGGTGAAACCCTAGACCCGCTGGAGAAATACCGGACTTATACGAAAACACGCGGTAACGGCGTCGAAAGGGGGTAGCAATGTGGAACTAGGTGCTTGGTTGTGTTAGGGTAGGCCATACAAACATAAAAAAACAAGTTAGAACCCACCTCTTCGGAAGATTCACGATGTTTCATCCGATACGGGAGTTTCAGCCTATAAGCGCGTGTAAACTCACGAGAGAGAAGTGGATGCCGGTGAAGCGGCCCACACCCCGGAGTTAAATCTCTGCCATACAAAGCACACAACACACCTATAATAACATGCTATGGCACCACCTTTCTTGTGTTGGGGTCCAGAAGATCCGGAGCCCCCCTCCGGTGAAACCCTAGACCCGCTGGAGAAATACCGGACTTATACGGAAACACGCGGTAACGACGTCGAAAGGGCGTAGCAATGTGGAACTAGTTGATTGTTTGTGTTAGGGTAGGCCATAGAAACATAAAACAACAAGATAGAACCCACCTCTTCGGAAGATTCACGACGTTTCGTCCGATACGGGAGTTTCAGCCTAAAAGCGCGTGTAAACTCACGAGAGAGAAGTGGATGCCGGTGAAGCGGCAAACACCCCGGAGTGAAATATTTGCCATACAAAGCACACAACACACCTATAATAACATGCTATGGCACCACCTTGCTTGTGTTGGGGTCTAGAAGATCCGGAGCCCCCTCTGGTGAAACCCTAGACCCGCTGGAGAAATACCGGACTTATACGGAAACACGCGGTAACGGCGTCAAAAGGGGGTAGCAATGTGGAACTAGTTGATTGGTTGTGTTAGGGTAGGCCATAGAAACATAAAACAACAAGGTAGAACCCACCTCTTTGGAAGATTCACGACGTTTCGTCCGATACGGGAGTTTCAGCCTAAAAGCGCGTGTAAACTCACGAGAGAGAAGTGGATGCCGGTGAAGCGGCAAACACCCCGGAGTGAAATATTTGCCATAAAAAGCACACAACACACCTATAATAACATGCTATTGCACCACCTTGCTTGTGTTGGGGTCCAGAAGATCCGGAGCCCCCCCTCCGGTGAAACCCTAGACCCGCTGGAGAAATACCGGACTTATACGGAAACACGCGGTAACGGCGTCGAAAGGGGGTAGCAATGTGGAACTAGTTGATTGGTTGTGTTAGGGTAGGCCATAGAAACATAAAAAAACAAGGTAGAACCCACCTCTTCGGAAGATTCACGACGTTTCGTCCGATACGGGGGTTTCAGCCTAAAAGCGCGTGTAAACTCACGAGAGAGAAGTGGATACCGGTGAAGCGGCCCACACCCCGGAGTGAAATATTTGCCATACAAAGTACACAACACACCTATAATAACATGCTATGGCACCACCTTGCTTGTGTTGGGGTCCAGAAGATCCGGAGCCCCACCCTCCGATGAAACCCTAGACCCGCTGGAGAAATACCGGACTTATACGGAAACACGCGGTAACGGCGTCGAAAGTGGGTAGCAATGTGGAACTAGGTACTTGGTTGTGTTAGGGTAGTCCATAGAAACATAAATTAACAAGGTAGAACCCACCTCTTCGGAAGATTCACGACGTTTCGTCCGATACGGGAGTTTCAGCCTACAAGTGCGTGTAAACTCACGAGAGAGAAGTGGATGCCGGTGAAGCGGCCCACACCCCGGAGTGAAATATTTGCCGTACAAAGCACACAACACACCTATAATAACATGCTATGGCTCCACCTTGCTTGTGTTGGGGTCCAGAAGATCCGGAGCCCCCCCTCCGGTGAAACCCTAGACCCGCTGGAGAAATACCGGACTTATACGGAAACACGCGGTAACGGCGTCGAAAGGGGGTAGCAATGTGGAACTAGTTGATTGGTTGTGTTAGGGTAGGCCATAGAAACATAAAACAACAAGGTAGAACCCACCTCTTCGGAAGATTCACGACGTTTCGTCCGATACGGGAGTTTCAGACTATAAGCGCGTGTAAACTCACGAGAGAGAAGTGGATGCCGGTGAAGCGGCCCACACCCCGGAGTTAAATATTTGCCATACAAAGCACACAAAACACCTATAATAACATGCTATGGCACCACCTTGCTTGTGTTGGGGTCCAGAAGATCCGGAGCCCCCCCCCCCCTTCGGTGAAACCCTAGACCCGCTGGAGAAATACCGGACTTATACGGAAACACACGGTAACGGCGTCGAAAGGGGGTAGCAATGTGGAACAAGTTGATTGGTTGTGTTAGGGTAGGCCATAGAAACATAAAACAACAAGGTAGAACCCACCTCTTCGGAAGATTCACGACGTTTCGTCCGATACGGGAGTTTCAGCCTATAAGCGCGTGTAAACTCACGAGAGAGAAGTGGATGCCGGTGAAGCGGCCCACACCCCGGAGTGAAATCTATGCCATACAAAGCACACAACACACCTATAATAACATGCTATGGCACCACCTTGCTTGTGTTGGGGTCCAGAAGATCCGGAGCCCCCCTCCAGTGAAACCCTAGACCCGTTGGAGAAATACCGGACTTATACGAAAACACGCGGTAACGGCGTCGAAAGGGGTTAGCAATGTGGAACTAGTTGATTGGTTGTGTTAGGGTAGGCCATAGAAACATAAAACAACAAGGTAGAACCCACCTCTTCGGAATATTCACGACGTTTCGTCCGATACGGGAGTTTCAGCCTATAAGCGCGTGTAAACTCACGAGAGAGAAGTGGATGCCGGTGAAGCGGCCCACACCCCGGAGTGAAATCTTTGCCATACGAAGCAAACAACACACCTATAATAACATGCTATTGCACCACCTTGCTTGTGTTGGGGTCCAGAAGATCCGGAGCCCCCCCTCCGGTGAAACCCTAGACCCGCTGGAGAAATACCGGACTTATACGGAAACACGCGGTAACGGCGTCGAAAGGGGGTAGCAATGTGGAACTAGTTGATTGGTTGTGTTAGGGTAGGCCATAGAAACATAAAACAACAAGGTAGAACCCACCTCTTCGGAATATTCACGACGTTTCGTCCGATATGGGAGTTTCAGCCTATAAGCGCGTGTAACCTCACGAGAGAGAAGTGGATGCCGGTGAAGCGCCCCACACCCCGGAGTGAAATATTTGCCATACAAAGCACACAACACACCTATAATAACATGCTATGGCACCACCTTGCTTGTTGGGGTCCAGAAGATCTGGAGCCCCCCCTCCGGTGAAACCCTAGACCCGCTGGAGAAATACCGGACTTATACGGAAACACGCGGTAACGGCGTCGAAAGGGGTTAGCAATGTGTAACTAGTTGATTGGTTGTGTTAGGTTAGGCCATAGAAACATAAAACAACAAGGTAGAACCCACCTCTTCGGAATATTCACGACGTTTCGTCCGATACGGGAGTTTCAGCCTATAAGCGCGTGTAAACTCACGAGAGAGAAGTGGATGCCGGTGAAGCGGCCCACACCCCGGAGTGAAATCTTTGCCATACAAAGCAAACAACACACCTATAATAACATGCTATTGCACCACCTTGCTTGTGTTGGGGTCCAGAAGATCCGGAGCCCCCCCTCCGGTGAAACCCTAGACCCGCTGGAGAAATACCGGACTTATACGGAAACACGCGGTAACGGCGTCTAAAGGGGGTAGCAATGTGGAACTAGTTGATTGGTTGTGTTAGGGTAGGCCATAGAAACATAAAACAACAAGGTAGAACCCACCTCTTCAGAATATTCACGACGTTTCGTCCGATACGGGAGTTTCAGCCTATAAGCGCGTGTAAACTCACGAGAGAGAAGTGGATGCCGGTGAAGCGGCCAACACCCCGGAGTGAAATCTTTGCCATACAAAGCACACAACACACCTATAATAACATGCTATGGCACCACCTTGCTTGTGTTGGGGTCCAGAAGATCCGGAGCCCCCCCTCCGGTGAAACCCTAGACCCGCTGGAGAAATACCGGACTTATACGGAAACACGCGGTAACGGCGTCGAAAGGGGGTAGCAATGTGGAACTAGGTGCTTGGTTTTGTTAGGGTAGTCCATACAAACATAAAACAACAAGGTAGAACCCACCTCTTTGGAAGATTCACGACGTTTCGTCCGATACGGGAGTTTCAGCCTATAAGCGCGTGTAAACTCACGAGAGAGAAGTGGATGCCGTTGAAGCGGCCCACACCCCGGAGTGAAATCTTTGCCATACAAAGCACACAACACACCTATAATAACATGATATGGCACCACCTTTCTTGTGTTGGGGTCCAGAAGATCCGGAGCCCCCCTTCCGGTGAAACCCTAGACCCGCTGGAGAAATACCGGACTTATACGGAAACACGCGGTAACGGCGTCGAAAGGGGGTAGCAATGTGGAACTAGTTGATTGGTTGTGTTACGGTAGGCCATAGAAACATAAAACAACAAGGTAGAACCCACCTCTTCGGAAGATTCACGACGTTTCGTCCGATACGGGAGTTTCAGCCTATAAGCGCGTGTAAACTCACGAGAGAGAAGTGGATGCCGGTGAAGCGGCCCACACCCCGGAGTGAAATCTTTGCCATACAAAGCACACAACACACCTATAATAACATGCTATGGCACCACCTTGCTTGTGTTGGGGTCCAGAAGATCCGGAGCCCCCCCTCCGGTGAAACCCTAGACCCGCTAGAGAAATACCGGACTTATACGGAAACACGCGGTAACGGCGTCGAAAGGGGTTAGCGATGTGGAACTAGTTGATTGGTTGTGTTAGGGTAGGCCATAGAAACATAAAACAACAAGGTAGAACCCACCTCTTCGGAAGATTCACGACGTTTCGTCCGATACGGGAGTTTCAGCCTATAAGCGTGTGGCGCTCCGAGATCGGGCACTATGCGGATTTCAGCATTCCCGCCAAATCCGCATAATAACCGATTCCAGGTTGCCATTTATGATAACATTACAATAGTTCACGAATAATCCACAATTACAACAGAAACAGATAGATACAAGATGACTCAAACGAGCCGGGGTTACAACTGATACAATACAAAAGATCCAAATAACAGCGGAAGAAACAAACGTCCGTCTACGGACAAGATCCAAATTGGACTAAGAGTCCTGAAGATAACCGAAGGCGTCCAATCCCTGCCCAGGCCAAGCCGGAGGGATTCCCAAGCTAACGTCGTCAGACTTCAAACCTGTTGACTGCAATTTGGAATTTGCAGCCACGAAAGAGATTCGTGGGTCAGTACGGTTAAGTACTGGCAAGGGGGATAAAGCCCATACTCACAAGTTACCGGCGTAGCCAGTCATCACAAGATACAAATACTTTAGGATCAACGGAAAGGAAGGGGTTATTGCAATGAGCGACAACAGGCTGCACTAACCAACTACAGAGATTCTATTACTTCCAACTATCAGAAAAGGGATAAGATCGAGTAATAGTAACCAACTGAAGGATAACTTCAAACAAACCCATCCTGGATCTCGCCCCTTTAGCCAAAGAAGCAATCCGAGGATAACTCACACAGTTGTATTAAAGGTGAATCAAGTTATTGTGTGAATAACCCTATTACTAGTCAAGTTGTTAATCATGGGGTGTAACATGGTTAATCATTATGTTGAAGTTGTCCTGAGTACTTGTTAGCCAGTACTTTCACCAAGTAATCCATAACCGCGGAAAACACGGCTTCTCGAGAAGATTTACCCTGCAGGGGTGCACCATAGCAACCGCACTCATGAATATCCCGCCAGATGGGATGCCTCCCACCAAGCGGGGCACTCAACACAATCCAACCCTTCTTCGCATCAAGCCCAAAGCACCGCGTGCTGTGCGTGCGCGGCTAATCGAGCCCCACGAAGAAAAGGGGACCCTCATAGCACTGGAAGATCACGCCGCCCTAAATGCCGACTACGAAAGTTCCACCCGGGTACCAAGGGCTCGCAAGATCATGCATGCAGCAAATGGAAAGCCCGAACTAGTACGGCGATTTGGACGAGATGCGAATCGGGTCAAACTGAGGGGGAGCCCATACTCCCCAAATGCGGGTAGTGCGCTCATCATGGATCAGTAGACAAGACCCTTTTCCTATTAGGGTCGACACTAGCAGGCCTCAAAACCACCCTGGGCCTCCTGCCGTGCCTTATCATCAAATTTATTATTAATAGTAAAATTAGCATGATTGATTGATTGATTAAACATCGAGCCCCCAGAACATAAAGAAGTAATAACAGAAAGTAACGGGTAACAGACTCGAGCAAAACAACCTAAGCATGCTAGATAAGAACAGGCACAAACAAAGGCTGTAGGTATGGAGGTGAGGCAATATCAAGGTTAAGGGATTCATGTGATGGGTTCGTAACAGAAACAACTACCACTAAGGCTAGCAGAAAAGAATCAACGGAAAGAATCGGTAACAAGTGATGAAAGGCAGCCATATGGCATGCAAGTGAGTATACTTGCCTGAGATCCCGCAAGGTAGCAGAACTTGTCGTTGCTCACATCATCTCAACGTCCTATCCGAGAAGAAGCAACGAACCTCGAACAAACACCGGAATGCAACAATTACTACTACGGCAAAAGATCCAGCATGATCAAGATATGGATGCATGACAAGTTTAAAGATGCATAAAGGTAAACTAGTTGACAAGATAAACAGATTTAAATGGACCCATAAGCAATTTTGAGTTGCATATGAAAAGCCCATGAATTATGGTTGAAACAATTGTTTTCCAACTAACCAATAGGTGAAAGTGGATTAGCATGATGCATGGATGAGGAAAACAGCAAAATAACAACAATAGAATCAATTGAAATAAGGTTTAACAACTTTAGAAATTTTATTTATTAAGTTAGAGAATTTTAGTTCCTTAAGGGTGTCACACAAACAATTGTTGTTTTCATCCAGTTAAATTGTTCAAAACAAATAACAAAATTTATATTTGAAAAGAACATCAAATTTTAGTTGGATTACATGTTTCAAGTATTGAAATTGGAATTAGGATTATTTAATTATGAATTAAACAATATTAAACAATTTTTTTTTAATTGAATTAAACAAGATTTAAATTGGTTAGGCATTTTAAATTATTCAAACCAGGAAACTAAAATTATATTTGAATAGGTTATTTAAAATGGCATGGAAAACATATTTTATTTGCATTATTTGGAATTGGTATGAATTAGTTATGAATTTTGGCAAAATTCAATTGAATGATTTGAATTTAAATTTGAATTGCATTTTGAAAATTCAAAACAGAAAACAAAAATCATATTTGAAAAGTTCATGAAATTTTGATTGGAATACATATAAAATTTGTGCAAATTGGAGTTACCAATTAAAAGTTATGATTTTTTAGAAAATTCACTCGTTTTCTGGAATTTTGGAAAAATAGAAAAAGGGTTTGGAAATTTTTTGTCACGCAGGGCATCTGTACCCAGTGCCTATGACCAGTGGGGTCGTGCACAGGTGGCATCCACGTGTCGCGCGAGTGTGGGCTGACGTGGCCACTGGGTCACTGCCGGGTGGGCCGCCCCGCGCGGTGGAAATAACCACAAAAAAGGTGGAGCCTTTTGCCTCCGTGAGGAGTCGATCCAGGGACCTCCTGGGCCGCAGCGCAGCAGGCCAACCACTAGGCTATGATGTGTGCTTGTGTATAGAAACCGATCCGAAATAACATGAGGTGTACGTGCACGGTGTTCCTCTGACGAATCTGACGAAGGAAACATCTTCAGGCTGCAGATCGTCGAGGACGGGCGGGATCGACCTCGTCCAGGCGGAGCGAGGTGACGGCGGGGGGGCGCTGTGTGGAAGGCGGGTGTGCATGTTGGGGCCACGAGGGCAGAGATGAGAGGGAACGAGGGAGGGGATCTCACCGATGGGGTCGGGGTCGCGGGCGTGCTCGGATCCGTCGAGGATGCTTCCGACCGGAGGTGTACAGCGACGAGGAAACCGGCCATGGTGCCGTCGTCCTTGGGGAGCCTCGTCCTTGGTTCTGCGCGTAGAGGACGAGGATGACACCGCGGATCCATTCCCGCCATCGGTGGTTCGTTGCAACCACCCTATCCCCGCCTCCGTGAGCTTGCTTCTCCGGCCATGGAAGGTGGAGGTGGTGGGGTGCAAGAATAGACAGAGAGATGGAGATGGCGGCGCCTGGAAGGAAGGAGAAAGGAGCTAGGGTTCACGCAGCCACCAAGGGGCGGTTTTTAAGGAGGAGGGGAAAGGGGACCTCGGTGTGGTGTGGTGGTGGTTGTAGACAGCGACAGGTCGTCCTCTTCTCTGTACGGACAGAGGTAGGGGATGACCCTCTCGAAGGGGTAACGGGCCAAAATGGTGGGCTGGTTGTAGGTGGGCTTGGCCTGCCTCTCAGCTCACCCCTCTCTTTCTAATTTTTTTTTTCCTTTTTTTTTGTAAAGCATGAAAGAGAGAGAGAGGTGAATAGAAAAGGGGTGGGGTTTTAACTCTTTTCTGGACTATTTTTTTTTTGACTAGCAAAACATCAAATAACAGGGTTTGGTACTTATTTTCAACAATTTGGAAAAATGCCAAATAGTTTGAAATTGCTAGTTGAAATTTACATAGGGTTTTCATATAGATTTGAGTTTTTAAGGTAAACAAGTTTATTCAATAAGCCCAAACAATTATGAAACTTATTGACTTTAAATGTTTGCAATATTTTAATTCTTAAATCACAATTGGAACATGCCAATTATGAATGGTTGATTGATTTGATTTGAATTTTGAAATTACCACTAGGGTTTCAACAAAAGGGAATTTTTTTTTTATTAACAAGCCATTTGAATAAATCAACTTCAAACTATTGGAAACAATTGAGTTGTTTTAGTTTGCAATTTCTAGATTGGAAATTTTGAGCAATGTTTGAAAGTTTAATTTGTTTTGAGTTTTTGAGTTAATTAGGAAAACATGGTGCAATGCATGTGATGCAAAAAGGAAAACAAAGCAACCAACTACTAAGGGTAACACCCCAGGTGTTACAAAGCGCGTGTAAACTCACGAGAGAGAAGTGGATGGCCGACACCCCGGAGTGAAATATTTGCCATACAAATAAAACAACACACCTATAATAACATGCTATTGCACCACCTTGCTTGTGTTGGGGTCCAGAAGATCCGGAGCCCCCCCTCCGGTGAAACCCTAGACCCGCTGGAGAAATACCGGACTTATACGGAAACACGCGGTAACGGCGTCGAAAGGGGGTAGCAATGTGGAACTAGTTGATTGGTTGTGTTAGGGTAGGCCATAGAAACATAAAACAACAAGGTAGAACCCACCTCTTCGGAAGATTCACGACGTTTCGTCCGATACGGGAGTTTCAGCCTATAAGCACGTGTAAACTCACGAGAGAGAAGTGGATGCCGGTGAAGCGGCCCACACCCCGGAGTGAAATCTTTGCCATACAAAGAACACAACACACCTATAATAACATGCTATGGCACCACCTTTCTTGTTTTGGGGTCCAGAAGATCCGGAGCCCCCCCTCCGGTGAAACCCTAGACCCGCTGGAGAAATACCGGACTTATACGGAAACACGCGGTAACGGCGTCGAAAGGGGGTAGCAATTTGGAACTAGTTGATTGGTTGTGTTAGGGTAGGCCATAGAAACATAAAACAACAAGGTAGAACCCACCTCTTCGGAAGATTCACGACGTTTCGTCCGATACGGGAGTTTCAGCCTATAAGCGCGTGTAAACTCACGAGAGAGAAGTGGATGCCGGTGAAGCGACCTACACCCCGGAGTGAAATCTTTGCCATACAAAGCACACAACACACCTATAATAACATGCTATGGCACCACCTTGCTTGTGTTGGGGTCCAGAAGATCCGGAGCCCCCCCTCCGGTGAAACCCTAGACCCGCTGGAGAAATACCGGACTTATACGGAAACACGCGGTAACGGCGTCGAAAGGTGGTAGCAATGTGGAACTAGTTGATTGGTTGTGTTAGGGTATGCCATAGAAACATAAAACAACAAGGTAGAACCCACCTCTTCGGAAGAATCACGACGTTTCGTCCGATACGGGAGTTTCAGCCTATAAGCGCGTGTAAACTCACGAGAGAGAAGTGGATGCCGGTGAAACGGCCCACACCCCGGAGTGAAATCTTTGCCATACAAAACACACAACACACCTATAATAACATGCTATGGCACCACCTTTCTTGTGTTGGGGTCCAGAAGATCCGGAGCCCCCCCTCCGGTGAAACCCTAGACCCGCTGGAGAAATACCGGACTTACATAGAAACACGCGGTAACGGCGTCGAAAGGGGGGGGCAATAAGGAACTAGGTGCTTAGGTTTGTTAGGGTAGGCTAAGGGAACACAAAACACAAATAAAAATAGACTTAATGTGTAAAACCGACTCGATAGTGTTGTCGGTGTAGTATGAATATATGAAACGGACTTAGATCTCGATACACGCGGTAACTATTGTGAGATTATATATCTTAAACAAAAAATATTACCATCTTAATTTTACCAAATAATAGTAATTAATAAATAGACATCCAACTCAAATTAACAAAAAAAAATGTTGCACGTGTGCCGACGGCAAGGCCGTCGGCATAGATCCTAGCGAACCATAGCCCCACGTCCCCGTACCCTGAACCGACGGCTAGACATGTGCCGACGGCTCCCCTCGGCCCTACGTTGCATACGCCGACGGCCATCTCTGTGCTGACGGTCAATTCGTTGGGCTGGCCTCCAAGCCACGTATGCCGACGGCCCCGACTTTTTGCCGTCGGCATACGATATGGCCGTCGGCGTACGGAGCCATTCCTGTAGTCTAATATTCACACATATGCGATAACACTTACGCAATTCCCGACTTGCAGCTCTGCCCTACAAAATTTGCGGCGTCATTTTAGGTGGGTGGACACCGCTATTCGGAGGGCATGAAGTCCTCCAGTTGATACAAAAACATATCCATACTAAACTAATTAAGAGTAATAAAACTAATTAAGAGTAATAAACAAATACATAACAGTAAAATTAAGAGTACAACCAAACAAGACGATAAAAACGGTGCCGATGGCTTAGCCGTCGGGGTAGATGTGGCGCATACTTGGCTTAGCTACCCATGTAAAGTAAGCCTACGGCCGTAGTTACACCAACGGTGGCCGTCGGCACACTCGTGTCTACGCCGACGGTGGCCTTCAGCCCTTAGTTATCTACGCCGACGGCCTATTGGACGCCGACGGTCAAAGCGTCGGGCTGGCCTGCCACGCGTCTACGCCGACGGCTCGGCGTAGATATTGGTCGTCTGCATCTCGGGCCATTCCTTGCAGGGTACCATTCTGTAGAGCTCATAGATATCAATCAACTTGTCAATACATTACATGAGGATTGCGGGCAAAATATTTTAGAATCTCCATGTTGCGCGGCAAACCGCGCTCCTAAAACTAGTTACATTTTTTTTTTGAACAGGGAGCGCCCGCAAGGGCAGAACCTTCATTACAAAACATCAGTGGATGTACATGAAAATTACAGAGAACCCCAAGACATAAGGAAATAACATATGGGTCCTCAGCATCTGTAAAAAGAACCCTACAGAAAGATTGGAAAAAGCCATCAGGTCCTTCTTCTTCTCCACCGTGGAGCAGCGGGCGAGGTCGCCGCAGCCGTGGACTTTGGCGGGGACGAAACCACTTGCCGCCATCCCAGCAACACCATCGGCGGCCCAGCACCCAAGGGGCCTCACAAAGGAGGTTGCAGTGCCGGATTTCGGCTTCGGCCAACTGCTGGCCGTGAATATCGAAGATCCATCGAGGATCAGCGATGATGAGCTCCAAAGACAGGTTCCAAGACTCCAACGCCACTCCAGCTCGCCCTCCGGCCACCTATTCATCTCCTGTAACACCACCGTGGTATCCCAGGAAGAGAACGAATCTGCAGCCTTCACGCTCACCAGAATAATGCAAGCATGCATCCACCGCGTCGAAGAAAACAGGTCGCCATCAAACCCAGAGCACCTGCCACGGGCCCGGGGAGGCAGACAAAGAAGATGGCGATGAAGGCATACCAAACATGCGGGCTTATTGAGGCAGAGGACCTTCCCCACCCTCCTCCTTCTCAACCAGAGAGCTCGGAGCAGAGCAGAACTGAGCCAGTCCGACGAGCTGCCCACCACCTCGCCGGCAACACTACCTTCGCAGACCTTATTTGCGGAGATGCTCTCCACCTTGACCACCGCTCGCGACGCTGATTGCCACCTCAACGCCACCGAGACGGAGCAAAGCTTCGAGGAATCCAGGCCATGGCTGCAGGGGACCTGGGAGCTACTCCACCACATCACAGAGGAAAGAACGACATCCCTACTCCTACTATGTACAGGCCACCGAACCCCTCTCCCTACTCCGCTCCGGCTGGCCACGCCATGGAGGAAGATACGGGATCGGGCCGGGATCTGGCCTCCTCTCTCGACTCTCAACGGTGGCTCTCAGCGAGAGGATAAGGTCCCGTCCGACGTATCAGTGATTAATAATCCAAACACGTTTAGCCTTTTAAAACTAGTTACATACATCTACGTACAAGCACAACAATGAAAGTAATCACCTTGCCTAACAGAATTGGCTAAAGAACGTACTTCCCTAGGAAGAAGTGACTACAGAACGTTCCGTAGATTCCTTTTATTTTATTTTATCTGTTGGCGGTATACACACGTACTAGGGCGTACGAAACAAACTGGAAGCTATTCTAGTGTTGACTTGTATAGTCAGGAGATGGGCAATGCAGCCTGGGTTCTCTGTATCCTGAACCTGGGATGGGAAATAATTAGGAAATGGCGTGTGTTGCTGCAGGCTGGATCCTAATTAGATAAACACCGTCGGATCCAGATAAACATAGGTTTAATCTAGTTTTCTTCAGGGGGGTGCTTTTGGTTGTGATCTGATTGCGCCGTCACAACGAATAGGAGGGAAGGCGGCGGCTACTGTTTTTGGATCGCATCTTTTCACGCGGGTGTGAGCCGTCTTGGAAGCTTCTCTTCTGTTTTTGGATCGCATCTTTTCATTTCATACGAAGCTTCTTTTCTATTTCAGGAGGTCTTACTTTAACACTCACATTACTCCTTTCTGCATGTGGCCAGAACAACATACATCACATCTAGGCACCAATTTCCCTTCCTAGCACCATCACGTCTTGCAAGCTTCTCTTCCGTGTTTCTCGTTGTCTTTACCGTGTGCCGAGCTTTTCCGTGTTAGCCCTCGATATCTGGCACACGGTAAAGGTGTTGGCCCACGGCAAAGTGCTTGTCTCCAGTAGTGACACACTTCCATGCTGAAACGTAATTGGCCCAACTTTCGTCTTTTTGGAGTTCAGTCTCCATGGAACCATTTATTTGAAAATTAAGAAGTCGCAAAAATCCAGAAACAAATTGCTAGATGTAGACACTAGACAATGATGAACTCTACTCGGGTCAAATTCACTGCGAAATATTCTAGACCGAAAAAAAAAAGATAAAAATACGGATTGAGGCACGATGAACATTGCATATTTTGAAAATTTGTTATTTTTGTGTAGCCTAAATTATAAATCATTTTGTATTGTTTTTTTTTATTTTCCAAAAAAATAAAACTTTAAAACTGGTATTTTGAATTTTTGGAAATAAAGAGCTCCATGGACTTGTCATGTTTCAGAGCTCAGTGTATTAATTTCTGTTGAATAGTCAACACAGAATTTTGTCAAACCTTGAACGCTCGGTCAGCTCTATATTAATCCACCCGCATAGCTTGTCTCTTCTCAACTCTCAGCTCCATAATCTCCTTGGATCATTGGCATCTCCACCCACACAAACACACATGGATCCTCAGTATTACAACCACACCGCCTACTCGAGCTCCTCGGACTCGTTTACATACGACTTTAGCGGCGGCGCCATGTACTACGACACCGGCTGCATGGGCGTCCCTAACAATCCCTCCCGCTCGTCCTCCTCGGACACATTTACATCCTCGGACCAGAGCGGCGGCGCGAGGATGTTCAACGCCGAGCCGGAAACGCGGCCGAAAACGACAGCGTCGTTCATCGGCGTGCGTGCGCGGCCGTGGGGCAGGTTCGCGGCGGAGATCCGGGACTCGACGCGGGGCGGCGCGCGGGTGTGGCTCGGCACCTTCCCCACCGCCAAGGCCGCCGCGATGGCCTACGACCAGGCCGCGCTCTCCTCCCGCGGCGCGGCCACGGCGCTCAACTTCCCCGTGGAGCTCCGCGCCCTCGCGCTCGGCGCCACCACGCCCACGGGTGGCTCGCCCGTGCTGGCGCTGAAGCAGCGCCACTGTCAGCGGAAGCGGCGCAACAAGGCCGAGCTAGCGAAGGACGCGGCGGCAACGCGGCGCGGGATTGGTAGTAAAATGGCCGACGACGAACGGTTCGTGGTGGAGCTGGAGGACCTGGGCGCCGACTACCTGGAGGAGCTCCTCAGGATAACCGACGACGACACGCTTCAGCTTTCAGAGGGGATATGCCGTTGACGAGGCCATTGCGCGCACAGCGCGTATCTATCCATTGGAGCGTGGGGATCCACGCCTCGGGCCCCACCGATAGCTACGTTGACCGCGTATACCCGCTCGCAAGCGTACGAGGCGCACCAAATACAAGCCACAGGTACATACTCTACGCTTGTACACGAGTGGGGCCCAGCGTCCAGGTATGCATTAACTAAAATCAGTTTTCCTACCCTAGCCGCCGCCAGGAGCTTGGCGACTAGGGAGAGGACCTTCTACCCCCGATCTTCACCGGCCACGGCGTTGGTCCCCTCTCTCTCCGATTGCCGCTCCGGCGGCAGGAGAGAGGGGGGACCTCGTTCCTCCGTTCTGTAGTTAGGGTTTGGTTTTGTAGGTTGTGGAGCGTCGTTGGGGTGGTGGGAGCGGCGCTTCGACGAATAAATCTGTCTCAACTTCACTCCCACACCGGCGGCGTCCTTCAAGACGGCGTCTCGGAGTTGATGGCATCGTGTGTTCGCCGATCTTTCAGATCGGTGGCGTTAGGGTTCATGGATGGTATCGGCGAGGCGGTGGCGGCGATCCCATCGGGTGTGTCTCTCCTTCTGTTCTGTCCCCGTTGCTGCGGCGTTGTCTCCGGCGTCATAGTGGAGCAGAGAGGATTTGTCATCCGGGAGTACGCGCAGACGGCTGCCTGCGCAGTTAATAGCTGGAAGATGGTGCATCTTGTGCTGGGTTTGTGGATGGAAGCTGGCAGTTCTGGTTTCTTCCTTCGACGTTGTAGTCGTGCGGGGATGTCAGTTCTGGAGTTCGATGGCGTGTCCGGGGACATGTTGCCCCGGTCTGATTCGTTCAACGACAATGGTTTTGCTTCTGGCAAACGATTTTGGAGGTCCGTAAAGCTACAGATCAGCGATGGAGCCGCGTCGAGCTCGGATGAAGAGGTGATTTGTCTTCTCTCTCTTGGTGGTCACTTTGGTGGTGCCGAAGGAGATGGACATGCGCTGGTCTTGTGCATAGGATTATACTATCCTTTCAGTACTGTAATGTCGGTGTTTACGTGTCTTGTAACCGGATATTTTATCTTATGAATGAGAACGTATTACCTTGCAAAAAAAAAAGGTATGCATTAACTACCGCTCTGGGCCATTCGAATTTGAATCCTCGACAGCATCGAGCCTCTCTCTCTCTGTTCCCCTTCCTTCGCAGAGCAGAGATCCTCATTTCGCGGGCGGGATGGATCAACCGGAGGCGCAACGCAACACGAGCTTCACAGATCTTCTCATGAGGTGAGAGCTCGCGATGAGGATCCGTCAATCCCGTTCCAATTTCCCCAACTAATCCATTTTTCTTGCGGATTGCAGCATGAATCGCCCTTTCCCTGGGTGCTATGTTGATGAATCCCAGTACTTGGTGAGCGATTCGACCGGTTGCGGGAGCGGTGGATCCACGACTGGATATTCAGGGAGGCAGGATCATTCGGAATCAAGCGTCACGGAGTCCTTGTCAGGACGCGATTGTAGCGCGCAGGAGATTGATGGGGATGCTCCCCGAATCAATACTAGATGCGGAGGATCTCCGGATTTCAGAGATGATGGGGGCTTTCTGATGGAGTCAAGGAGCAGCGGGAGTAACGCAGCACCCACTTCACAGCCATGGTGCCATGATGAATGGGGAACTGCAGAGGTGGTGTCAGACCAAGATGGGGGAGGGGAGGGCGTTGCTCAAGATGAACCAGCTTCTGACATATCGCCTACAGACAACAGCGAAGCTACTCCAACAACATGGAAGAAAAGGTAAGCAGGCTCGATACTCCCAAGCATAAACTGCGTGAACACGCTTAATTAGCATTGGTAGATCCGCAGGGGCGCCTTCGTATTTTTTCAAAAGGGGTTGTACTTAGCGATACTTGGTACTATATATGGACATGTTCAGTTCTGTGTGTGTAACTGATAAGTATAGATTCGACAGGTATCATGCAATGTGATAAGTTCACTGCAATGATCTACCAACGACTAATACATCTTCGATTATACAAAAAATATACTAAACCGAGCATTTATTCATTAGTATTCACATGATTAAGTCTATTCACCATAGTTTAGTATGTGTAATTTTTAACATGATTATGTGTACAATGCCTGTGGGTTTTCTGGTATGCGACATGATCTCATGTTTGGTACTATATTCATTGATGTTCGGTTCCTTATGAGCACCTGATAAGTATTGTTGTTAGTGCTGGGAGTGTGCTATGATCTGGTAATGCATCATGTTGAGTTCTCTGTTTTTATGTGCAAGTTTACTGTACTTTAATGTGGTGGGACTTCATGTTTGGCGAATCTGTAGCGTGTTTCCAGACTATTGCTATATCAAAAAATAATACATCTTCCATGATACAGCGAGATACTAAAACCGATCATTGTATATATTTATTAGTATTCTCATCATTAAGTTAAGTCACTGTAATTTAGCATGTGTATATTTTTGCATGAATATATGTGCAAATGCCTGTTGGTTATGTTAACTATTATATTCCATGTTTGCTGTTAAAGTTTCTCCATACAACCTGTACAACCTCTAACTGTCTCTAACGATACTGTGCGTCTAACAGGAAACGCCAAGGTGCCATCCCCGATTCAAGGACTGGGACTGCTGGACGCAAAAGTGCGTTGGAGCAGGTGCTCAGAACATTTGGTGAGAGGAAAACTGAATATGTTGTTGCGCCGTCGGTAGGGATGGAGTTTGATTCCCTACAGGAGGCGTATGACTTCTATAACCTCTACTCGTGGGAGATTGGTTTTGGGATTAGATTTGGGCAGTCCCGAAGAAATGCATCAGGATCAAGGACCGTCCAGGACATAGTTTGCGGTTGCGCGGTAAGATAACCTGTATCATTTTTTGATAACCCACAAGCCTTATTTACTACAACCGGTTGCTTCGATATAATATTATATAAGTGAACCGTGTGAACATTTTAGAAGTGTGATTTTCTTCTGACGGATAAATGTTTTCGTAATCTACAGGGGAGGCCTCGGCATACAAACTCAAAATCTATAGCCTGTGGATGCCATGGCATGATACGGCTGAATAGAACAGCTGACCATGGATGGTTCATTTACGAGATCAAGGAAGAACATAACCATGGCCTGTCTGTCACTTGTGGAGAAAAGATGCAGTGGCAGTCACACAGGAGCCTAGACACACACACAAAGGCACTTGTAAGAAATCTGAGGGACAACAACATTGAACTGGGAAAGGTATATAGTGTTATCGGAAGCTTCTTCGGGTCTATGGAGAACGTCCCTTTCAACAAACGCTCCCTGAAATCCCTCTGTGCAAAAATCAGCAAGGATCATGCCCAGGATGATGTGAAGAAGACATGCCAACTATTTTCTGAACTGAAAAGGGCGGACCCAAATTTTGTTGACAGCTGCTTGGTAGATCAAGATGGCAACATCGAGGCACTGATGTGGACTAATGGTAAAAGCAGGATGCAATACAAGCACTTCGGAGATGCCATCACATTTGACACCACTTATCGGACAAACCTGTACGATATGCCATTTGGGCTATTCGTTGGGGTTAATCACCACTTCCAGAGCATCATTCTAGGTGGAGTTCTGCTGACCAATGAAAATATAGAAACTTTCAAATGGGTATTCAGCGAATTCGTATCACTGATGGGTGGGAAAGCACCGGCTACAATTCTAACAGGTACCAACTGTTTACATAACTAATCCCGATAGCAGAAAATAGACCTTTTGCTTTCTGAACATATGTAATATTCAACATTACAATGCAAATATGACACACAATAACAAGCACGAGAGCGGAAAATACAGGTTGTCCTTCATGATCATATATAATGTTCATCCCTGTATTTTATAAGACACACACATAAAAAAAACCGATAGCGGCAAATAAATGTTTTACTTCCTTATCATATAAATAAGACCATGCCATAGAAAATCAACACACTAAAATACATGTTTTTGCCTGTACTTGCATATCAGTGTAGAGCAATGGAGGTCGCGCTCTCGATAGTGCTCCCTAACACGGCACACAGGTGGTGCAAATGGCACGTACTGCGGAAGGCGAAAGAATTTCTGGGGCCGGTGTACTCGAAGAATTCATCATTCCGGGATGAATTTCACAAAATTCTAGAGTACATGATGACAATAGAGGAGTTTGAGTATGCCTGGCACTGCCTTATTAGCAAGTATGGTCTACAGGAGCATCCATTCCTGTGCCAGATTTGGGATGTCAGGCAGAAATGGGCCAAGCCATACTTTTCCGGGATTTTTTGTGCAAGAATGACTAGTACTCAACGGTCCGAGAGCGCGAACCACATGTTGAAAGGATTTGTGCCCCCTGGATCATCTATGAACATGTTTGTGAGGCACTATCAGAAACTCCAGAAGACCAGGGACGACGAGGAAAACTTCCAGGAGAAAAGAAGCAGAGTGGTAAGTATTAAACGGGTTATCATGGAGCAAACCAGAAAATCATTAATATGCTTTTTATCCATATGTCTCGGTGAGGATCAATAATGCTGTTTGCTGCATTATTTTTGTGACGCAGGGACGTGTACTGCTATGTAGTGGTGGTGCCTTAGAAAGGCACGCAAGCAAGATCTACACGCCAAACATGTACGAGCTTTTCGGCATTGCTTTGTTTGAGGCTGCATCTTATGATGTCGACGAAGTTATCCATGGAGCAATTTATCGGGCGCAACACATGGATGCAGAGAAGAGGGAGAAGTGGTCTCGTGTATCATATGATGTTCGTTTCGATCCTGCTACGGATACTCTCAACTGCGAGTGTGGCATGTACGAGCATATGGGGATGCTATGCTGCCACGCCATAAGGGTAAGTCAACTTTTCAGACACCCATTGTGAATTTATCTGCTGCAAACAACAGAGACTCCAAATTAATGAATAATTATGCAACACTAACCAAATACCCATCTGTCCAGGTGCTCATTCACATGAGAAGGCGTGAGATTCCGGCAAGGCATATCATGACAAGATGGACCAGGGAGGCATGCCGTTACCTCCCAGATCATCTCAGCATGTATAGCAGAGACAATCCGTCACTAAAAGCAGGAAGTTTCCGTCATTCGGCTCTATTCAGGACAGCAGTAGAGATGGTGCAGTTAGGAGACTCGAACCCAGAAGCGTTTGATGTTGCGATGTCCACCATGATAGAAGTCATGCCAAAGCTAACCGATGCAAGCAAGCTTAAGGATGGTCTTGGACTAGAAGAGAGGATTCATGCAGCAGAAAAGGAGAAGTTACGGACATATGGCTCTGTTGTTGAAGTAGAAGAGGGATACATTGGTCTGAGACCGGGAATGGTGGCACCACACAGAAAGACAAAGGCGGGTCGACCAACTACAGCAAGAAACCGTCCTGGCTATGAACTCAGCAAACCGAGGAGGAGATTCTGCAGTGTATGCAGGAGTAGGTATCACTTCGCAAACACATGCACAAAAGTTGATGATGCATCGAAGAAAGCACGCCGCGAGCCCAGGTGCTCTAACTGTGGACTAACAGGACACAAGAGAACTTCTTGTGTGAAAACGATTGATTAGTAACAAAATGGGAAATTTGGTTATGCGGTGTATGGTGTTAAAAGATCATTACTCGTGATCAGTGGCTGTTAAGACTGGTGTTTTTTGTAACATTGCTGGAAGTCTTTATAACATGGTTGTGAACTTATGAAATACATACCAGGAACTCAACCCGGTCTATTTTGTCGAGCCTTTTGGATTTTGTACAGAACTGAACATCATGCGATCTGTGTATGCACTGTTCTCTTATGATTTTTTAATTACCCGGTTATTTTATTGTAATTCTGTAAGAAACTCACGCACTACTGCCCATAACTGAATATCCTGTTATATATGCACCTTGCAGCTGTTTCATAACTTATTGAACTACTGTGGGTACTTGTTTTGTAGTATATACTGAACTTAATAGGTGTCAGATCATATATGGATGTGGATAATTTGCTAGAGGTACACGTCGACATGCAGACCGGACAGGCGAAGTACACGCGTCGTTACCTCAAATATTTTTTGTACTCTATTTCCAAAGATAAATTAGTAACACGGCAAGATAAACTTATTGAGCCCTATGTAGTTGATACCAACTTATTTGAAATCATTTGGATCGTTATCTTGTTCCCATGATAGAAATAATTGTGTTTCCTCTAGTCTTTATGTGGTGTATAATGTAAAGGAAACCCAACTCTCTTAAAAGTAGGATATCATCATTACTTTGGAAATTCATAATGGTGGTCATTATATCAAGGACAATGAACTTAAAAAGGCTTTTGGGATAGAGCGCCCCCTTTGATCTTCTCTTGAAGATAAACTATATAGTATATAAGAAACCTATGCTATTAGTGTTTCTAAGCTTAGAAGGGACATGAATTATACCTTTCTCTTATTATGGTTGTTCTAATAACTCTATTTCTTGTGAAGCATCCACATTAAAGGAGAATGTTAAGCTACGGAATCAACTTGAGTTGCTAACAACGGAAGCATCCACATTAGACGAGAGATGTCTTGGGTTTTTAAGAGAGAATAATTTATGTCATTGCATCTATCTATAAAGATCCAAATATTTCAAGCGTTATCGACGCTGATAACAACGATGACTATGACGGTTTGATATCTACTAAGAGTAACTTAAGTATAACATGTTCATCGTTGGTTTCTCCCGTTATTTATAGGTTGATATCGTATCGTCAGTTTTGATGCTTTGTTAATTCTGGGTCTCTGTTTTATTCACCCCTATGTCCAAATGATTTTGGATGCCATTGCACCTATACGTAGAGATACAAATAGTTTCAAACGATAGCGATCCTGATAACAACAATGACTATGACGACTTGATATCTACTACGAGTGACTAGATTATAGCTTGTTCATCATTGTTTTCTACCGTTATTATAGGGTGATATCGTGTCGTCATTTAGGATGCTTTGTTAGTTTTTGTTCTAGTTTTGTAGTCACCCCTATGTTGGGGATCCTTTGTTAGCTGCGGCCGTTGCCATCAACGAGAGATGTCTTGGGTTTGTAAGAGAGATTAACTTTTGTCGTTGCTGCCGTTGCCATCAACGGGGAATGTCTTGGGATTTTTGGAACGTTCGTAATACGAATCGGTTTATGTCATATCACCTATGTTTATAGATGCAAATAATTTTCAAGAGTTTCAAGCGTTATCGAGGCTGATAACAGCAATGACCAAAAACATTATATCATTGCAGTCGTTGCCATGAACGAGAACTGTCTTGGGATTTCGGAACGTTCGTACCCATTCGTAAAGATGCAAATAGTGTCAAACGTTATCGATCCTGATAACAACAATGACTATGACGACTTGATATATACTACGAGTAACTAGATTATAGCTTGTTCATCGTTGTTTTCTACCGTTATTATAGGCTGATATTGTGTCGTCATTTAGGATGCTTTGTTAGTTTTTGTTCTAGGGTTTTATTCAACCCTATGTTGGGATTCTGTGTTAGATGTGGCCGTTGCCATCAACGAGATGAGTCTTGGGTTTGTAAGAGAGATGAACTTTTGTCGTTGCTGCCGTTGCCATCAACGGGGAATGTCTTGGGATTTCGGAATGTTCGTAATACGAATCATTTTATGTCAATGCATCTATTTGAAAAGATCCAAAATAGTTTCAAGAGATATCGAGGATGATAACAGTAATGACCAATAAATTATATCATTGCTGCCGTTGCCATCAACGAGAAATGTTTTGGGATTTCGAAACGTTAGTATGAGAGAAGATTTTATTCTATTGCAACCATGTGTAAAGATGCAAATAGTTTCGAGTGTTATCGAGGATAATAACAGCAATGACCAATAAATTATATCAGTGCTTCCGTTGCCATCAACGAGAACTGTCTTGGGATTTCGGAACGTTCGTACCCATTCGTAAAGATGCAAATAGTGTCAAACATTATCGATCCTGATAACAACAATGACTATGACGACTTGATATATACTACGAGTAACTAGATTATAGCTTGTTCATCGTTGTTTTCTACCGTTATTATAGGCTGATATTGTGTCGTCATTTAGGATGCTTTGTTAGTTTTTGTTCTAGGGTTTTATTCAACCCTATGTTGGGATTCTGTGTTAGATGTGGCCGTTGCCATCAACGAGATGAGTCTTGGGTCTGTAAGAGAGATGAACTTTTGTCGTTGCTGCCGTTGCCATCAACGGGGAATGTCTTGGGATTTCGGAATGTTCGTAATACGAATCATTTTATGTCAATGCATCTATTTGAAAAGATCCAAAATAGTTTCAAGAGATATCGAGGATGATAATAGTAATGACCAATAAATTATATCATTGCTGCCGTTGCCATCAACGAGAAATGTTTTGGGATTTCGAAACGTTAGTATGAGAGAAGATTTTATTCTATTGCAACCATGTGTAAAGATGCAAATAGTTTCGAGTGTTATCGAGGATGATAACAGCAATGACCAATAAATTATATCAGTGCTTCCGTTGCCATCAACGAGAAGCCGTTGCCATCAACGAGAGATGTCTTGGGTTTGTAAGAAATGTCTTGCGTTGCCATCAGCGAGAAATGTCTTGGGATTTCGGAACGTTCGTAAGAGAGAAGATTTTATGCCATTTGCACCCATTCGTAAATATGCAAATAGTTTCAAGTGTTATCGATCCTGACAACAACAATGAAATGACCAATAAATTATATCAGTGCTTCTGTTGCCATCAACGAGAAGCCGTTGCCATCAACGAGAGATGTATTGGGTTTGTAAGAAATGTCTTGCGTTGCCATCAACGAGAAATGTCTTGGGATTTTGGAACGTTCGTAAGAGAGAAGATTTTATGCCATTTGCACCCATTCGTAAATGAAAATAGTTTCAAGTGTTATCGATCCTGACAACAACAATGACTATGACGACTTGATATCTACTACGAGTAACTGGATTATAACTTGTTCCTCGGTGTTTTATACCGTTATTATAGGTTGATAGCGTGTCGTCATTTAGGATGCTTTGTTAGTTGTTCTATGTTTTTTTTCACCACTATGTTGGGATGCTTTGTTAGCTGCGGCCGTTGCCATCAACGACAGATGCTTGGGTTTGCAAGAGAGATGAACTATTGTCACTTGTTCTATTTGAAAAGATACATATAGTTTCAAGCGTTATCGACACCGATAAAAGCAATGACCAATAAATTATATCAGTGCTTCCGTTGCCATCAACGAGAAATGTCTTGGGATTTCGGAACGTTCGTAAGAGAGAAGATTTTATGCCATTGCACCCATTCGTAGAGATGCAAATAGTTTATTGCAACCATGTGTAAAGATGCAAATAGTTTCGAGTGTTATCGATCCTGAGAACAACAATGAAATGACCAATAAATTATATCAGTGCTTCCGTTGCCATCAACGAGAAGCCGTTGCCATCAACGAGAGAAGTATTGGGTTTGTAAGAAATGTCTTGGGTTGCCATCAACGAGAAATGTCTTGGGATTTCAGAACGTTCGTAAGAGAGAAGATTTTATGCCATTTGCACCCATTCGTAAATATGCAAATAGTTTCAAGTGTTATCGATCCTGACAACAACAATGACTATGACGACTTGATATCTACTACGAGTAACTGGATTATAACTTGTTCCTCGGTGTTTTATACCGTTATTATAGGTTGATAGTGTGTCGTCATTTAGGATGCTTTGTTAGTTTTTGTTCTAGGGTTTTATTCAACCCTATGTTGGGATTCTGTGTTAGATGTGGCCGTTGCCATCAACGAGATGAGTCTTGGGTTTGTAAGAGAGATGAACTTTTGTCGTTGCTGCCGTTGCCATCAACGGGGAATGTCTTGGGATTTCGGAATGTTCGTAATACGAATCATTTTATGTCAATGCATCTATTTGAAAAGATCCAAAATAGTTTCGAGAGATATCGAGGATGATAACAGTAATGACCAATAAATTATATCATTGCTGCCGTTGCCATCAACGAGAAATGTTTTGGGATTTCGAAACGTTAGTATGAGAGAAGATTTTATTTTATTGCAACCATGTGTAAAGATGCAAATAGTTTCGAGTGTTATCGAGGATGATAACAGCAATGACCAATAAATTATATCAGTGCTTCCGTTGCCATCAACGAGAAGCCGTTGCCATCAACGAGAGATGTCTTGGGTTTGTAAGAAATGTCTTGCGTTGCCATCAGCGAGAAATGTCTTGGGATTTCGGAACGTTCGTAAGAGAGAAGATTTTATGCCGTTTGCACCCATTCGTAAATATGCAAATAGTTTCAAGTGTTATCGATCCTGACAACAACAATGAAATGACCAATAAATTATATCAATGCTTCCGTTGCCATCAACGAGAAGCCGTTGCCATCAACGAGAGATGTATTGGGTTTGTAAGAAATGTCTTGCGTTGCCATCAACGAGAAATGTCTTGGGATTTCGGAACGTTCGTAAGAGAGAAGATTTTATGCCATTTGCACCCATTCGTAAATATGAAAATAGTTTCAAGTGTTATCGATCCTGACAACAACAATGACTATGACGACTTGATATCTACTACGAGTAACTGGATTATAACTTGTTCCTCGGTGTTTTATACCGTTATTATAGGTTGATAGCGTGTCGTCATTTAGGATGCTTTGTTAGTTGTTGTTCTATGTTTTTTTTCACCACTATGTTGGGATGCTTTGTTAGCTGCGGCCGTTGCCATCAACGACAGATGCTTGGGTTTGCAAGAGAGATGAACTATTGTCACTTGTTCTATTTGAAAAGATACATATAGTTTCAAGCGTTATCGACACCGATAAAAGCAATGACCAATAAATTATATCAGTGCTTCCGTTGCCATCAACGAGAAATGTCTTGTGATTTCGGAACGTTCGTAAGAGAGAAGATTTTATGCCATTGCACCCATTCGTAGAGATGCAAATAGTTTATTGCAACCATGTGTAAAGATGCAAATAGTTTCGAGTGTTATCGATCCTGACAACAACAATGAAATGACCAATAAATTATATCAGTGCTTCCGTTGCCATCAACGAGAAGCCGTTGCCATCAACGAGAGAAGTATTGGGTTTGTAAGAAATGTCTTGGGTTGCCATCAACGAGAAATGTCTTGGGATTTCGGAACGTTCGTAAGAGAGAAGATTTTATGCCATTTGCACCCATTCGTAAATATGCAAATAGTTTCAAGTGTTATCGATCCTGACAACAACAATGACTATGACGACTTGATATCTACTACGAGTAACTGGATTATAACTTGTTCCTCGGTGTTTTATACCGTTATTATAGCTTGATAGCGTGTCGTCATTTAGGATGCTTTGTTAGTTTTTGTTCTATGTTTTTTTTTCACCACTATGTTGGGATGCTTTGTTAGCTGCGGCCGTTGCCATCAACGACAGATGCTTGGGTTTGCAAGAGATATGTTGGGATTATGTGTTAGATGTGGCCGTTGCCATCAACGGAGAATGTCTTCGGATTTCGGAACGTTCGTAATACGAATCATTTTATGTCAATGCATCTATTTGAAAAGATCCAAAATAGTTTCAAGCCAGTTGCCATCAACGAGAAGCCGTTGCCATCAACGAGAGATGTCTTGGGTTTGTAAGAAATGTCTTGCGTTGCCATCAGCGAGAAATGTCTTGGGATTTCGGAACGTTCGTAAGAGAGAAGATTTTATGCCATTTGCACCCATTCGTAAATATGCAAATAGTTTCAAGTGTTATCGATCCTGACAACAACAATGAAATGACCAATAAATTATATCAGTGCTTCCGTTGCCATCAACGAGAAGCCGTTGCCATCAACGAGAGATGTATTGGGTTTGTAAGATATGTCTTGGGTTGCCATCAACGAGAAATGTCTTGGGATTTCGGAACGTTTATGCCATTTGCACCCATTCGTAAATATGCAAATAGTTTCAAGTGTTATCGATCCTGACAACAACAATGACTATGACGACTTGATATCTACTACGAGTAACTGGATTATAACTTGTTCCTCGGTGTTTTATACCGTTATTATAGGTTGATAGCGTGTCGTCATTTAGGATGCTTTGTTAGTTTTTGTTCTATGTTTTTTTTTACCACTATGTTGGGATGCTTTGTTAGCTGCGGCCGTTGCCATCAACTACAGATGCTTGGGTTTGCAAGAGAGATGAACTATTATCACTGGTTCTATTTGAAAAGATACATATAGTTTCAAGCGTTATCGACACCGATAAAAGCAATGACCAATAAATTATATCAGTGCTTCCGTTGCAATCAACGAGAAATGTCTTGGGATTTCGGAACGTTCGTAAGAGAGAAGATTTTATGCCATTGCACCCATTCGTAGAGATGCAAATAGTTTCAAACGATAGCGATCCTGATAACAACAATGACTATGACGACTTGATATATACTACGAGTAACTAGATTATAGCTTGTTCATCGTTGTTTCCCACCGTTATTATAGGCTGATATCGTGTCGTCATTTAGGATGCTTTGTTAGTTTTTGTTCTAGGGTTTTATTCAACCCTATGTTGGGATTATGTGTTAGATGTGGCCGTTGCCATCAACGAGATGAGTCTTGGGTTTGTAAGAGAGATGAACTTTTGTCGTTGCTGCCGTTGCCATCAACGAGGAATGTCTTCGGATTTCGGAACGTTCGTAATACGAATCATTTTATGTCAATGCATCTATTTGAAAAGATCCAAAATAGTTTCAAGAGTTATCGAGGATGATAACAGCAATGACCAATAAATTATATCATTGCTGCCGTTGCCATCAACGAGAAATGTCTTGGGATTTCGAAACGTTAGTATTAGAGAAGATTTTATTTTATTGCAACCATGTGTAAAGATGCAAATAGTTTCGAGTGTTATCGAGGCTGATAACAGCAATGACCAATAAATTATATCAGTGCTTCCGTTGCCATCAACGAGAAGCCGTTGCCATCAACGAGAGATGTCTTGGGTTTGTAAGAAATGTCTTGCGTTGCCATCAACGAGAAATGTCTTGGGATTTCGGAACGTTCGTAAGAGAGAAGATTTTATGCCATTTGCACCCATTCGTAAATATGCAAATAGTTTCAAGTGTTATCGATCCTGACAACAACAATGACTATGACGACTTGATATCTACTACGAGTAACTGGATTATAACTTGTTCCTCGGTGTTTTATACCGTTATTATAGGTTGACAGTGTGTCGTCATTTAGGATGCTTTGTTAGTTGTTGTTCTATGTTTTTTTTTCACCACTATGTTGGGATGCTTTGTTAGCTGCGGACGTTGCCATCAACGACAGATGCTTAGGTTTGCAAGAGAGATGAACTATTGTCACTGGTTCTATTTGAAAAGATACATATAGTTTCAAGCGTTATCGACACCGATAAAAGCAATGACCAATAAATTATATCAGTGCTTCAGTTGCCATCAACGAGAAATGAAGGTAAGCCTCATGTTGGGTTTTATATCAGAAGCTTGAACATGGAAAATCGGACTAATGTCAAGAACAAGGACCAAGCTACTAGAATAACATGTTCACCCAGACCATATTGATTATTTTTGCTTGTGATTATAAAAATTTGTACTACCTAAGCCTATGCAGTTATACACGATTAGGTTTTTATTGAGACTAAAATATGTGACCTAGGAGAACAATGAAAAGGAGCTAGAAGATGATAAAACAAGTGTTGATAAAGATGGAGTCATGATGAAAGCAAGTGATCAAGATGGTGAGAAATAATTTATAACAAATGTTATTCACTAGAGACAATTGTTATTCATCGAAACATGGGGGGATGCCTCCACTAAGGCAACTGTTATCAACATATATAAACGGTAGAACAACAACGAGTATGCTACTTTGGTAAATAAGGATTTTGGAATCTCGAAAAAAATCTTCCTAGTATAAAACATGAGAATAGCACATAGGATGGGATGAAAACATCCAAACAATTTTCCAAGCTTAGGTAGATATAACATGTCCACAACAAGTAAAAGATATATGCAATTGTGCCAAATCCATGTCGTTCTATTAATTTCTCTTCTGTTCTTCATAAGTGGAGTTGTGGCACTCATGAAGTGATATCTATCTTCCTATTCATACGTGGTAGCAAGCAAAGTTTTTTCCGCAAAACCAATGATTGTATACATCTTCCAAAACTCAATATTATCAAGTTCAGCGGGGTAAATGAAGGTAAGCCTCATGTTGGGTTTTGGATCTAAAGTTGGAGCATGCACGTACACCAAGGGGTGTGGTGTGTTGCCAACGTACCTGTAAGGACATCCCTAGTTCACTGAAACTGAAACTTGATGAAGTGAGAACTAATGTCAATAACAAGGACCAAGATAGTAGAACAACAAGCGACCTTAATCCGTATTGAGTAGGTTTCTTGTGATTATGGGATTTTTATACACCCTAATTCTATTTATTTATATGCGGGGTAGGTTTTATTGAGAACAAATATATGATACAGAAGAGCAATCAAAATGAGCTACAAGATGATAAAACAATTGATGATACAGATGGAGCCACGATGAAAGCAAGTGATCAAGTGAGCAAGAGATATCAATTGGGAAGCGAGATCGAGAGATACGAGAAGGGAGGAACATAGAAAAATATATCTCTAGGCTGGATGGCATATTATCGTTTTGATGGCTATGAATTATTTCGGTTGGACATTATCGAACAATTTGATAGTATCACCCAATGGAGGGCATATGTTGAGCACGATATGCAAAGATTTATGCGACCATTGGGTGTGGTGGGTTACCATAATTCGTTTAAAACATGTGGATGGGAAGAACACGACGGTTTGATGGGTATGCTATTTTCATTAGAAATATCATATACATACCGGTTGGATCAGCATGGAAAGCAATTGTGTACATCGTAGCAATAGCCATCCACATATATAACAGATAAACATAAAAAGGATAGATAAGCTGGTTGAGAATAATGGGCCACACCATAAAATCTTGGTATAAGATTCTTAGTGTTAATATTGAGGAAATTTATCCCTAGTTTTTCTATTTTCTATAGTGGAAAAGACATACAAGATAATTATGTTTAGTTTTTTCTATATAATAGATAAACACCCCCTAAGTCTATGCTATGAGATTAGGTTTTATTGAGAACATATATATGATACAGAAGAACAATCAAAAGGAGCTACAAGATGATAAAATAATTGTTGATACAGATGGAGCCATGATGAAAGCAAGTGATCAAGTGAGCAAGAGATATCATTTGGGAAGCGAGATCGAGAGATATGAGACAGGAGGAACATAGAAAAATATAACTCTAGGCTGGATGGCATATTATCGTTTTGATGGGTATGAATTATTTCGGTTGGACATTATAGAACAATTTGATAGTATCACCGAATGGAGGGCGTATGTTTAGCACGATATGCAAAGATTTATGCGACCAGTGGGTGTGTTGGGTTACCATAGTTCGTTTAACACATGTGGATGGGAAGAATACGACGGTTTGACGGGTATGCTATTTTCATTAGAAATATCATATACATACCGGTTGGATCAGCATGGAAAGCAAGTGAGTACATCGTATCAATAGCCATCCACATATATAACAGATAAACATAAAAAGGATAGATAAGCTGGTTGAGAATAATGGGCCACACCATAAAATCTTGGTATAACATTCTTGGTGTTACTCGGTGAGGAAATTTATCCCTAGGTTCTCTATTTTCTATAGTGGAAATGACAAGCAAAATAATTATGTTTAGTTTTTTCTATATAATAGATAAACACCACACTGCTACTATTTTTTTGCGGAATATTGTTGGTTCTCTATTTTGTTTTTCCGTTTTTTATGGTTTATTTATCTAATAAAAGAAACTATGTGTGGTTATGCTCTCGCAACATTGTTGACCAACGTCTTGCTTGCGAGGTGATCTTGTTTTTCGAGAGTCATTGTTGCGAAATGGTTGTGTCGAATTTGTGTTTGAGTTTCCATTCATATCCAGATTGCTATACACTCACACCGATTTCCTGCTGTATTCTGCTTCTAGACCAAATCAGAATCTCTGTTTTTTTGTGGGGTGAAAAGCGTGTCAAAACGCCGCTGCCGCTGCCGTGTTCTAGCCCAATTCGGATTACACCCCACCATCATATAGGCACACACACGTGCGTTGCTCTGCAGTGAGAATTCTTCATCTGAAATCGATGCCATACGGCATAAAAACCAGTTGTTTTCTCCACCGCGCGTCTCAAGTGCTGCCGTCAGCTCATTTCTTGTTCAAAATTCATAGTTCTCTATGAGTTTGCCCGCTATTATCGCTATGTTGTGTCTCTTATCTTTGATATGCAATTAATACAACCATTCAACTACTATAAATCGGTTACCAAATCCAAAGTGATTTATAATCACTGCTCCTATTTTGTTCATGAGGCTATCGAATAAAACAAAGAAATAGGGGGGGGGAAGTGAAAAGTATAAACTACGAAACAACATAAATGTATAGACACAAAGTACCAAATGTAAGAAGGGTTTGCGATGAGCATGAGTATTCGAGCCGTTTTCTAGACGAATGCAACCGTGCTACCATCAAATGTGAAAAAATAAAATTCCGCCAATTCTACATGTTTTCTATTTAGTTCTATTAAGTGCTGGCGTGTAACCCATAAAAGTTCTAGCCTATAAAACAGTCGTATGGGGAACTGACAGTAACGGCAGAGTTTGGTTCTAAATAATTAGATGGTTCACCACCTGGTCAGAAAAAACAATGAATTAGAAACAAACCGTTTCGTAAGGGGGCGGTGGGGGTTATTATCTAACAATTAAGACATGTAAAACGGAAGGTAATAACAAAATAAGAAAACAGAAGTGATACGGACAGACGCTATCCACACCTGGCCGGTCCCCTCCCTCCCCCGCCGCACTCACACTCTCTCCTCGACGGAGGGATGGCTACCTGAAGCTCCCAACAGCAGACCACTGAAAGGCGGAGGTGAAGAGACGTCGAGCATTATCCGCCGCCGGCGGAATCGGGCCACGGCGTAGATCTGCCCTGCGTATACTCTATTTCCGCATCTTCGTCCGCAATCTAGGTATGGTTTCGGGGGGTAGCTATTTTTTTCTACGTATGAACTTAGATCCGGCAGCCTAAGAGAATCACCCGCCTGTATGTGGAGTAGCGTTTTGTCGTATTAGCTATCATTTTTTACAGTATTGGTCGCAAATCTCACATGCATTCTTGTTCGTTTGCATCTTGGATTATAAGTGAGGATTTGTGATTTAGTACATCGAATTTCCAGTAGTCTCGGGGTTTGAGAGACGAAGATTTTTATTTTTGATTTTGGTAAATGTTTGTTTGATTGAACGACGGATACGCGCTTCAGTGCACTGGGGTGTAAGGGGGCGGGGGGGGGGGTGCTGGGCTCCAGTTAAATGGTTACTGAATGTTTTTTTATTGTGTTTAACGTATGCACTGCAACCGCTAATTTATTTTTTTGTAAAACATACATACGCCGGTGTTAATGTATAAATTGGTATCAGGTTTGAAGTCAGAGCTGTAGAGACTGCAAATATGGATTCTGAAGATGAACTCATGTCGAACACAGAGTCAGGCAACGAGTCAGAGGATATAGAGGAGCACCTTGAGGAAACTAGATCATGTGATGAAGAGGTTGAGCCCAGGAAGCAAGCAAAAAGGAAGGGGAAAGATGCAGCCACAGAGAATATCAATTCAAGGTGCAGCGTAAAGAGGCTTTACAACATGATTGATGAGTTCAATGAAGAGAAAAGTGACATTGTTAGGGAAATGGAATTTGGGGATTGCTTGATATGCCATATATTGGCAAGTCGAACAGAAGGTTCTCACTCTGGTTATACCTTCATGTGGATGAAGAGGCTTCCTCTTTCAGTAACGGATTCAAAAGAGATGTACCATTCGATGGTAGCGATTTCAGTAAAGTGTTGGGGATCCCCACTGGAGGGACGCCTGTCGGATCTGATCCTAGCAAAGAAGTTGTCGATGAAGTTAGAAAAATACTGGGCATCAGGGACACCTCAAAACAAATCAAGCCAATAGAAGACATAGTTAAAAGAAAGTTCAAGCGTCCAATGAGCAAGAAAGAGAAAGATCAGTTCAAAGTCGCATTCACTATATGCGTTGTGAACTATCTTCTTTTCCCACACCTGAAACACAACCACTATGTCACTGAGTACTGGGGGGACTGCATACTCCGGAGCTGATTCATATGTATGACTGGGGGAAGCTTGTTCAGGATGGTGTATTGACAACAGCTAGAAGAGTCAAGTCAGAAACAACTAGTGTCATGAATGGAAAGCTCAAAAACATATCAAACCTAACCGGATGCACATTCGGGTTGCAGGTGAATACCAGAAGAAGAATATGATAAAGTTTTTAATTGCATCACATGCCTTTGTTACAGTTTCTGAATTTTTTGTCTACCCCCTTCCAGGTATTGTATTTGGACAACCTTGAGCTAGGGGAAAGGAATATGAAACACGACGTGTTTCCTAGATGCAAGGTTTACACAGAAAGCCTGATCAACAAGATTATAAAGATGGATATGATGACGTCGAGCAAGTCTGATGTGTTGGTTTTTGGCCGCCTACTGGTAAGTTATGGGAAAATGTCTCTCAGAAAGATATCACATATATAGCGCAGCTGCTCTTTGTTTGTGGCCAGTAATGTTTTCTTTATGTTGTATCTTGCAGCCAAGGCACCCATCGTTGGTGTGTTACAGTAGAAGCTGCTACAACGCAAAAGCATCGTGCCCCATTGGAGATTGCTCAGGGGAAACAAAATCTTGTGATCCTCTGTTATCTCAGGTGTGCAAGGAATACAGCAACGTCTAAAAACAAAATATATATAAATAAATTGTGAGGGGTGTATACCACATTCATTAGTCACTAATACATCAGGTTGGTACTGAAATGCAGATAGTAGATATCATGGTCGACAAGGTGTCCAAAAGCTCCAAGGCTTGTAAGGAAGCACTTACACGGGCGTCGAAAAGAGGGGAAGAGCTAAACAAGAGGCACGCAGAGGGGTGGAATAATATATTGAGTGAGACAAACGCATTGATCAATTCAGAAAATGCTGCTGTAATTGCAACTATACAGAGAGTAGCTGAGGTGGTAAATAAAAGGAGCAAAGCACGATCCGAACAAGACAATATTGGTAATCTCATAATATCGCCATCACAATAATTTCCCAAGTTTTCAACTATATAATGAGTTTGTTTCCTTACCATCTGATACATACAACTTGTTAATCTTACAGGATGCAGCGAGCCAGCTGGCGACACCGTGTACTGTCAGGGTAACGGTGAAGGCGGTTCAGGAAAGGACAACGGGACTGTACCACAAGGTATGTTTAAACCAGATAAACGGATAACAATTATATCCGCACGGGCTGATGACCACAGACTTTTTTTAAGGACTGCCTTGGCATACTCATATAAACGTGTTATAAAACTCAATAAACATGATTTCTTCAATTTATTGCAGGGTTCGTTGTGGATGACATTCGGACCGTCGATGCTAACCAAGGTAAATCTGATGTAGAGGTGGACAATGTGACCCGTGAATCTGAAGCATGTGGTGTGAAAGGTACATCAAAGAAGAAGAAGAAATTGTCAGCACGCAGAGCTACGCCGAAGCGGAAATGCAAGAGGGCCAGAACTGAAGTGATAGAAGAGGAACAGGCAAATGAAAATGATCTCCAAGATGGAGATGATCCTGGGACCTCAGCTTTTGAGGAACTTTATGACGCAGCCATGCTAGCAGAAAGAAATGCATCAGGCGACAATGCAGCTCCTGAGTGTAGCAATGACAGGGTCTGGCTGTATGGGAGGGACAGCGCTATGAACACTGAAGTTCCATCGTTCAGTCTTGATAGCGCGAGCGAATATGGTGATGATGCTGAACCTTCCCAGATGTCCTTAGTGCCTCATGAATCATCAAGAGCAATTGTATCGCCAAAGCAAGATGTGGTACTTTCCATCACACCGCAGCTGCTCAAAAAGAAGGATCTAATGTCGGCGTTCTGCGCCGAGTCATCTCCAACGAAAGGTGCGTACTGGCAATATAATTTGTATGCATGTTTTTATTTTTTTCTTTACCACGCAGCTATAACAATTTTCCTGTATATAACGGCATTTATCTCTGTTTAATTTTTTTATGGCTGTAGTAGCGTCTGGCTTGTCCGGACATTCCAAGCATGTAGTCATAACTGTACCGGATGACGCAGGTAAAATATGAAGCATGTTATAGAGGAGTGAAATGTATGTTATCAGCTATAACCGCTTAAAGATATTACAAACTGTCATGCAGATGCTGTCACAGGACTAGAATTGGTTTGCACTCCAGCCCCTCCATCCAGCGGTGAGAGAAGGAGTGCGTTGAGCTCACCAGTTAGCAGAAATAGGGAGGTAGCTGCATTAGAGCTTGCATACAGAGAAGACCAAGAAACCAACACTTTGAACCTGAACTTAACGCAACCTGGAGGAAGAAAGAGCACACAACCTGTCCCCAACCGCAAAGTAAAGCCAGGTCCATTGGCGCGGTCCCCTTTTGTCATGGGATATGATCCACCACATAGAGCACCGGTTAAGGCCAACGAGATCTATAGATGTTTATTCAAGCAGACTGGGAAATGCCTAACAAAGTAAGCAGCATACCAATCATAAAACATATTCCTTGTGATCTTCTTATATATTCTAGGGTGTGTTTGCTAAAACTTGTTGTATGAAACTGATCAGCATCTGCCATCCTTGTGCAGCAACTGGATAATCAGCATGCAGCCAAAATGTATCGAGATTACAGCTGAACAGCTTCAAGACATGCTAAAGCCGTCGGGACCACTCGACACAGATTTCATGAATTTGTGTATGAGGAGACTCCAGCAGATCGACATGGAGTTCGCAGGCTTCAACGGGTGTTGGCGCCTGTTCATCGAAGCGGATTTTGCGGTGAAAAAAAACTGCACTTATTTATTTTTTTATCAAGGTCCTTGGAGACTTAGTAATAAAAAACAATGGGGCTGCTACTAACTAACAGTTGTTTTATTCGACAGAACCATGTGAGCCGCGGTGACAACCTTGTCGAAGTTAAGTATGTACAAGAACTTTTCATGGGGGCTCATCTAAAATTCGACGTCTACAGGTGTACTGAGGTATTAAGACAGTACAGTTCTAAAATTAAAAATAGCTGCAGCAATGATAAAATCTACAGCATCGATGATCAATTGTGTTTAACCGACACACGCATTAAATTTATTATTGTTGATTTCAGTTTGTACTGCCTGTCAAGTTTGAAAGCACATGGTCGACCTACATTTGGGACTTCGGACAGAAGAGGATCACCATAGTGGACCCAACGATTAACAACGGGGATGAGTCGGACAAAGTAATGCAGTCAAGGCATAGCAAGATAGCTCACGAGCTTCATGTCGCGATAAGTCAGTGCATCGCCACATTCTTCCCAGGATGGAATCCTGGCATGGCTGACTGGACACCTTATTTCCCAAAAGGAACGACAAACTCTTATGTGGCTAGGTAAGTGTTGTAAATAATTAACATAATTCTGACTGTTCTTTTCGAAATGTATGAGAGCGGGTCGTTAAGGTTGAACCCTTTCTAACCCCTCCACGGGACTGTTGTGCAGTCAAGACAGTGGGGTTTATGCTGTGCACTTTGCAAGGAACTGGATGGGAGCGAGGCTCAAAAGGATCCTGTCTCCGGTATGAGGAATTATTTTTTCCATACAGTGTGTATTGTTGAATCATACTATAGAGTCGTCTATAACGACTTCATTCTGTTGTCAGGTCGGCGATGGGGTGGGGCAATCCCGTATGAATTTACTTGTGGATGTGTTGGGATTGATGGATAACATCGGACACATGCCAGGAAAGTACAAGATATGCCAGGTTAGCAATGCGTAGTCACTGGAATGGGATGCATCACCGGTAGAAAAAAGGCCTACAGTCCCGGTTCGCCAGGCCCATTAATCCCGTCCAGGCAACCGGGACTAGCTACGCGCGACTAAAGGCCCCCCCCTATAGTCCCGCTAGTTACGGACCGGAACTAAAGGCCCGTCCACGTGGGCGGGTGGCGGAGCCTGGGGTCGGAGGACATTTAGTCCCGGTTGGCCACATGAACCGGGACTAGATTTTTCGTAATTTTTTAATTCATTTGGTTTCTAATTATTTTTCTCACCTTTTTTCACTCCCTTTTTTTTCACTCCCTCTCCCTTTTTTTTCACTCCCTTCTTTTTTTCACAATTTGTATTATTTGCTTTGCTTAGTGTCTAACTAAGATTATCCCTAGTCAAATTACTTACTCATGGTCATACTTCCCGCTCGGTCACCCATCCTCCCACTACTCTAGCACTAGCACGCTTAACTTCCGAGTTCCATCCCGTCCCGAATCCAAGTGTTTCTCACGCATGTATGTGATAGTAGTATCATATCAATCTTATTAACATGTTAGTCGAAGCCACATTTTCTTAATTGTTTGAATTGCAAATAAATCTTTTAATAAACAAAAGTAATGATGTAATTAATAATTTTGAATAAATAAATAAACATTAACTTTTAATTTGTATTATTTCTAAAAATACAAATAATATATCCAAAAATTGAGAAAATAGAACTAATTCATTTTAAAATCTTAAAATTACAAATAATATATCAAAAATGAAGAACAATAATACTAATTAATTTTAAAATCTTAAAATACAAATAGTATATCAAAAATTAAGAACAATAATACAAATTCATTTTAAAATCTTAAAAATACAAATAATATATCAAAAAATGAAGAAAAATAATACTAATTCATTTTAAAATCTTAAAATGAAAAAATATATAAAAAATAAAGAACAATAATACAAACAATATTAATTACATGCATAGAGTCGATCACACATAACACAAACATAGAGTCGATCACATTTCATAATTAACATATATATATAGAGTCGATCACAAAAGTTATCCATTACATATATATACTACTAATTATAGATAACCATTACATGCGCAATATCGAACGCATACATCATCTATGGCCCCGCCGAGTAGATGCGGAACAACTCGTACGCAACATATGCATCTATGGCCGCATACTTGAGGTTCGTCATGCGCAATGGGGTCTCCTCCCAATAGTTGTGATTCTGCCGGGGGAAATCAGTCTTCATCCGGTGATAGCAGGGGTCGATTAAGTAGCTTGCCATGACAGCCATCCCGGTCTTTGGCCCGGTGAACTGGATAAGATTCTGAAGATCAATATAGTGATCTTCAGGTATCACAACACCGATGCGCGCCAACTTCACGCGGTCTTGCGTGATGTCAACGCTGCAAAAGTCAAACCCATTGTAGACAAGAAAATCAACAAGGTCCGGGCAATGCCTTGAGCTACTGTAACAACAAAAATAGGCTATGTGTTAGATTAGTTGCAGCACATATGATCTTCACATGCAACCAAAAAACCCGAAATGCATGCATGCAAGATTTGTACGTGGACGTGTGCTAGCTTCTACGTACCTTGACCATTGGAAGACCAACACCGTCTCCTTGAACGAAATCTGGATGACGGCAACATCCTGCTGATTCGCCGTGTACTCCAGATCGAGCCCAAAGAACCGGTGTTCTTCGGGAGCTGCCCAATACAGATCGGCCAAACGACCTAGAGCTTCAGGCAGCCGCGCGCAACTGTTGCTGAAGAGCACGTCCAAATCCTTGCCGCATGGTGTCTTCCCATCGTATTCCGTCCATTCAGCCATTTTGCGTGCGTGTGCTTGAAATGGCGAGAGAGGAAGAACAGAGGAAGAACGAGGAAGAACAGAGGAAGAAGAGAGCGAGCAGTGGAAATGGCGCCCTCTGCCTCTTCGCGAAATAAAAACCGCCGCGGGAAGGCGAGAAGCCGATGTTTAGTCCCGGTTGGCCACGGGCACGGGGAATAAAGAGCCAATGGTCCCGGTTGGCCACGGGAACGGGGAATAAAGGACCAATAGTCCCGGGCGGCGAGGTCAACCGGAATTAATTCCCTCCACGCGCGGCAACGCGTTTCCCAAACCGCGACGTCTGACCTTCTGTCGCGGGTCTCCTGGCGACCCGGGAATAAAGACTCATTAGTCACGGGGCGCGACGCTTGGGGACTGATGCTGGCATACCGAAGGCCATTTTTCTACCAGTGCATCGTGGAGAATTTTGTTGCAGCTGCCTTCTAGGATCCACTGGCGTGCAGATGGACTGTGATGATGGGATGTGGTCTAAGTTGTGGGATGGTGTCCCTTTTTGTGCAAAACCATATGGATATTGTGATAAGTGATCGTTTTGTAAGCGTGTCACATGAAAACGCAGACTCCGTTATATCGTGCGAACTTTTAATTGTCATTCTGTTGTCTCCGAGTCGTGTTCAATTATCTGTTGCTATGTGGTGTACAAAACAATTTGAAGGTTTTGGCCGATACGGCAATTCCATGGAGAACAACAAATCGAGGTGGTAAAAAAATGTAGTTGTCACCAATAAGCTCGGATATATTGCTATGATAAAGTTGAAACAGCCGTGTCGCTCTTGGTACGAATTTCGAATCTAGACTATACCACTAAATTCCTATGAGATGCAATGGTTGCTATATTAACCGGGAGAACAAGCAGCAACTGAATCGCATCGCTGAAGGAAAAACAACAGACTAGTTATACCAATAAGCTGTATTGATGAGTGTCAAAAGTTCCAGACGGTGTGATGTTAAGTGGAGCAAGGTAGCTGGACCAATTGTGTTAGCAAAAGTAGAGGCGCTTTTTGGTGTGTGCACGTTAAGTTCTGTTTGCTGGGTACATCCAGTTTGCACGACAGAACCAAAAGGGTTTGTAAGTTATGATGCTTTCTGCATCAATTCATCTCAGACCCTGATGCTGGACTTAAAGTTGATAGATACATTGCAACAGACAAACTCTCTACAAGCGGTTACACGGTTGATGTGTTATTCGGGGTGGAACGACAGACAAATCATTTAACCTTAAAAAAACAGTTACGATCTAACACAGACTACTTAAGAACTAGGCATACAGCAACTCGGATAATGTTACACATATGCTAATTGCGGCGAGGCAACAGCTGTAAAGAATCCTTCTGAATCTATCAAGCTGTTGGTCCTTTGCGTGAATGGCCTCCCTTAACTTCTTCTCCCTCTTGCCTGAATCCAACTCAAACTTAGTCTTCTCTTTGCAAAGCTCAGCATATGATTTGTCCATAGCCAAATCAACATTCCATAGATGAAGGATTGCCCTAGTGAGAACGGGGTTCCAAGGACCATCAATCCAGCAAACGAATGGACACATGTGAGCACCCTAAAAACAAAACAGATAGTTGGGGATTGTAAGCTTAAAACAGCGGTGAGTCGATCTGACTAGAAATCTATGCACCAAAAAATGTGTGGATTTCGGAGTAACCTTGCGTGCGCAACCAAGGAACCTTCTGCCTGTAGATGCCAACTCGAAAGCTACCTTTCTCTCGGGGATCTCGCCATGGAAACACCTGCAGTCGATGTTTGGATCGATTCCGAAGAAATCGGGACCTGCCAACACGATGGGGGGTCGTCCCAATCGCCGTCCCACTTGCGGATCTATCAAAAAACGTGAGAAAAGGGTGAGGGGTAGACACTGTTGAGAGAGGGAGCTAAAGATTAAGGATGAAGTAGCTGACCTCGATCTCGGGGTCTATGGCGCATCCGTCTGGATCGGTCTGGAGAGAAGAAGCGTCCTCGCTGTCGCATTCTGCGCTAGGACAAGGCCATGGCGACATAGCTTGAGTGGGGATATGGGCGTGGAAGAAGACCACCGCACAGCGATGAGCAGAGAGGAAGAGAGACCTGATGCGGGGGTGGGTGAGGTAGCAGAGAGATAGGTGGGCGAAGAAGGGAGGGGGGGAAAGGTGGGTGTACATCGGGGACCCACCGCTAGTACTCGGGCGGTTGATACGGTCGGAAAGAAATTAATATACATGGAGCTGAGGACAATACGCCTACCTGTACCCGCAAGTGGTCAACTTGTGGAGCGAATCCCCGTAAAAAACAAGCGACGCAGATTGACGCTGCGCGCGCAATGCTCTCGCAAAAGTCCGGGTCCCTTTCAGAGCCAGCTGCGTGCGTGCAGTATGATGGGGCATTCCACAGCCAAGAAGATTCCTGTTTTCAACTCCAAGTACCAGTAGCTGCGTTTGTGCAGTACGGTGAATTACAGTACTGTGGTGACTGGTGAAATGTATATGCAGGGATCACACTGCTTGCAGTATGGCGAATTGCAGGGTGGTGACTTGTATTTGTAGTACTAGTATATGCAAATTGTTGCCTACCAAATTCACAGCTTTTCAAAAAATATTGTCCAATAGGCCGTGTTCTCTGCCAAATAAATCGCATCCATTTACATGCCTGCCATTTTAGAGTCTGACTGCATTAATTGGCTGTCAAAGGCACTCCTGGCCCTGGGACATGGGCTCATGGCAGATTTCCTCAGTGTCGCTAGTGTTTGGATCAAATTAGGACTGGCGTCATGCATGTATAATAGGGTGACGTCGGACTTTCCTTGGAGCTGCCACAAATTAAGACAACAAAAGCTTATTGGTGGCGTCCTACACGCTAAGAGCATGTACAATAGCGTGAGCGTCCGTCGTTCCTTAGAGCTGCCACGTCAGATTTTTACTTAGTTGGAGTAGAGAGAATTAAGAGAAAAAAGTTTTGTTACACGCAATAGCAAAACAGTGATGAAATTAAGTAAGATCGAACCAACGGGGACACGAGATTTTAACATGGAAACCCCCTCCAACAAGGAGAAAAAAAAAACCACGGGCGCAAGCCAGAAATACTTCACTATTTCGGGTTAGTTTACAAACGCGTCGGGATTTACAATGGGTGGCTTACCCTGTGCGGCGGCTTACAAGAGGCGGTCCTGACCTAATTAGCTCGGTAACGGTGAATCCAACTCCAACTCGGTAACAACTCGTACCGTACCGGCTTAGTGCCGAAGCGTAGCGGAGGCCGAACTTTCCTTTATCTTTATATGAATTTGGATCGCCACAAAATAACACTCCACCTTGAGAAAAATTCCTTCATGTAGCATAAACGAATCCTTCACCCTGAAACAAACAAAGAAAACACCTTTGCCGCCAAAATAGCCTCTTGGGATAAACAGTGATACCAACTAAGCTCGAACAAAGCTCAAACTTAGTAACAGGAACTGGATTTGTCATCATATCAGCAGGATTATCATGAGTACTAATTATGCATATCTTCAGCTTACCTTGTGCAACAACATCACGCACATAATGGTACTTGACATTGATGTGCTTTGTTCTCTCATGGAACATCTGATCCTTAGTAAGATAAATAGCACTCTGAATGTCACAAAACAGGTTAATGCAAGTATCATCTCCACAAAGCTCAGCAAACAGACATTTCAACCAAACAGACTCTTTGTATGCTTCAGCAATAGCCATGTACTCAGACTCAGTAGTAGATTGTGCAACAACACCCTGCAATGTAGCCTTCCAGCTAACAACACATCCACTAACTGTAAACACATAACCTGTGAGGGACCTCCTCTTATCCAAGTCGGCAGCAAAATCTGAATCCATATAGCCTGCGAGTCCCTCACCAGTCTTGGCAAACTTCACGCAAGATTTGGATGTGTCGCGAAGGTATCTGAAAATCCACTTAACAGCTTTCCAATGTTCTTTGCCAGGATTGGCCATATATCGACTGACCAAACTCATAGCATAAGACAAATCAGGTTAGGAACCAGCGTTAGAATAGGGAACTCGTGACATGTACTCAATATCTTTATCAGTAGTAGGACATTGCAATGCTGACAACTTGAAGTGTGAAGCAATAGGAGTACTAACAGACTTTGCATCATGCATATTAAAACGATGAAGAACTTTCTTAATGTAATTCTCCTAACTAAGAAATAGCAATTCAGATTTTCTGTCTCTTGAAATTTCCATACCTGAAATTTTCTTAGCAGGACCAAGATCCTTGATCTCAAACTCACTACTCAACTATTTCTTCAATGTAGTGATTTCTTTCATGCTCTTGGGAGCAATCAACATATCGTCAACATATAGCAACAACTATGTAGACGATTCATCAACAAATTTAATGTACACACGGCTATCATATTCAGACCTCTTAAAGCCATGCGACGTCATAAAAGAATCAACCTTTTATACCACTGTCGAGGAGATTGTTTCAAACCGTAAAGGGACTTCTTTAGCTTGCACACGAAATCCTCCTTACCAGGCACTATGAACCCTTCAAGTTGGTCCATGTATATCTCCTCCTCAAGTTCTCCATGCAAGAACGCAGTCTTCACATCTAACTTCTCAAGCTCAAGATCATGCATAGCAACAATACTAAAGAAAGTATGAATAGAACTATGCTTGACAACTGGGGAGAACACATTATTATAATCCACACCTGAAATCTGGCTGAAACCTTTTGCTACTAACCTTGCCTTAAACCTTGGAGGCTCACTTGGAGATAAACCCTCATTTCTCTTGAAGATCCACTTACAGCGGACGACCTTCTTTTATTTAGGAAAACGCATAACATCTCATGTGCCATTTTTCTCAAGTGATCGCATCTCCTCGTGCATTGCACCAATCCACTTGTCACGATCAACCGAAGCAATAGCTTCATTGTATGTAGTTGGTTCAGCATCATTCTCCACCTGTTTAGCACAACTTAGAGCAAAATAAACAACATCACATTCTTCAATTAAACGAGTACGAGTTCCTTTATTCCTCTTTTCTCTACGCTCTGCAATAGACAAATTTTCTTGTTGCACAATAGGAGGTGAGGGTGACACAATATCCTCCGCATAAATTTTAGTTTCCTCCTCATCCAGGTGTTCCAGCTCCACCTGCAAATGAACTCGTGGTTCGTCCTCATCAAAAGAATCTAGCATAACATCAGTTGACAAACTGTTCTCATACATAACAGATTCATTAAACACAACACTCCTGCTAAAGAAAGTCTTTTTGGTTTCCGGGTTCCACAACTTATATCCTTTTACTCCAGAACCATAACCAAGAAATAAACACTTAATAGCTCTAGGCTCTAACTTTCCATTATCAACATGAGCATAGGCACTGCAACCAAAAACTTTCAGTTGTGAATAATCAGCTGACTCACCAGACCATACCTCAATAGGAGTTTTCTTGTCAAGAGGGATGGACGGTGACCTGTTGATCAAGTAGCAGGCAGTGTTGGCAGCCTCAGCCGAAAAACGCATGTTCATACGGGCGTTAGACAACATGCAGCGAGACTTAGAGATGATCGTCCTATTCATCCGCTCGACTACACCATTCTGCTGAGGTGTGTATGGGATGGTGTGATGCCTGACAATGCCTTCCTGCACACAATAATCATCAAAAGCATGTGAACAAAATTCGCCACCATTGTCAGTACAAAGCAACTTCACCTTTCTCTCAGTTTGCTTTTCAATCATAACTTTCCCGTCTTTAAAAGCATCAAAAGTATCATCCTTAGTTTTCAGGAAATAAGGCCAAACTCTTCTATAGTAATCATCAATGATGGTAAACATATAACAAGCACCACCATAAGAGGGCTTACGTGAAGGCCCCCACAAATCAACATGTACATAATCCAATGTACCTTTAGTGGTATGAACGGAATCATTGAATTTAACTCTCTTATGTTTACCAAACACGCAGTGTTCACAGAACGAAAACTTACTCATACTGCAGTTCTTTAGAAGTTCTCTCTTCACCAATTCTGCCATACCATGTTCACTCATGTGTTCAAGTCGCTTATGCCAAAGGTTAGTTGTACTTGAATCATCATTAGTAATAACAGCAACAGTCCCAGACAAAGTGCTACCTCTAAGAATATATAACTTGGCAGAATTCATATCACCAATCATAACAATGAGAGAACCTTTTGATACCTTCAGGCGTTTATCCCCTCCGGCGTACTTGTACCCGTCACAGTCAAAGGTACTCAACGAGATCAAATTTCTCGCCATGGATGGTATGTATTTCACTCCCGTCAATGTAAGTGTCATCTCACCATGGGTCTTGATCTGAACAGATCCAACGCCAACAATGTGACATTTATTGTCGTTCCCCACACGCACAAAATCTCCGGTCTGCATAGCCTCATAAGAACTGAACCAATCTTTGTTACAGAAAATATGAAACGGACAAGCAGTATCAAGAATCCACTCATCATCACGGGTAACACATGCAGCAAAAACGGCTAAGCATTCACCATCCGAACTATTATCACCAGCAACAACAGCAGCCTCACTATTACCATTACCGTCAGATTTATTTTTCGGTTGGTATGTATCGTTCCTTTTCTCCTTGTTTTGCACCTTCCGGCAATCCTCAATGGTGTGATTGGTTTTCTTCCAGTACCTGCAAAACTTGTCTCGTCCTTTGGACTTTGAACAGTCCCTGCCCTTATCATTGTTGTTGTAGTTGTTGTCTCGCTGCTCAGGCCTGCCTCGTACATGCAATGCATCGCCTTTGGAGGATGATGCGTTAGGCTTCACCATAACTTTCATCTTTTCCCTGGTCTACAGGGCCTCACAAACTTCTGCAAGGGTTAGTTCATCGCGACTTACAAGTATGGTATCCTGCAGGTTTGTAAAAGAACTAGGCATCGAACATAACAACAGAAGAGCTAAATCTTCATCCACATATTTTACCTCCATCGACACTAGGTTGGCCACGATTTTTGGCGTCTTGCTGGTTAGATCCTTTGACATGCAGACCGATTCCAGCTTGAGCCACAACGTTGTCGTGGATTTCTCCTGCAGCACCTCTTGCAAGATATCATTAGATAGATGAAGTTTAATCAACGACAAAGCCTTACGATCTTTGCGCTTCTCTTCAGGAGTCCACTCCTTCTTGTTCTTATTCCTGAACGCATCCAGCGCCTCATCGAGATCCGATGCTTGCGATAGAACCGCACGCATCTTTACTTGCCACAGAGAAAACATCGTCTTGTAGTCCAGCAACGGTAGATCAAACTTCATCGATGCCATCACGAAACCCTAATCTGAAACAGGGCTCTGATACCACTTGTTACACGCAATAGCAAAACAACGATGAAATTAAGCAAGACCGAACCAACGGGGACACTAGATTTTAACGTGGAAAACCCTTCCAACAAGGAAGAGAAAAAACCACGGGCGCCAACCAGCAATACTTCACTATTTCGGGTGAGGTTATAAACGCGTCGGAATTTACAATGTGTGCCTTATCCTGTGCGGCGGCTTACAAGAGGTATATAAAGGCGGTCCTGACCTAACTAAGACGATAACGGTGAATCCAACTCCAACTCGGTCCTGACCTAACTACGCTTTGGCCCTAAGCCTCCGGCGATGGGCCTCACTTCGCTCCGTCCGAACTTTCCTTTATCTTTATATAAATTTTGATCACCACAAAATAACAAGGTTGTCTTCCCTTATCTAAGAGGTGGTTGATACGTCTTAAACGTATCCTTAATTTCTGATGTTCCACGTTGTTTTGTTATTGTTTCCCACATGTTTGCTATACACTTTATGTCATTTTTATCGATTTTCCGGACTAACCTACTGACAACATGCCACAGGGCCAGTTCCCTGTTTTCTATTGTTTTTGGTTTCAGAAAATTTGTTCTGAAAATATTCTCGGAAATGGAAAATTCGAAGCCCGGAAGTCTTAGAATTCCCGAAGGTTCCACGAAGTCCCGAAGAGACCCGGAGGGGACCTGAGAGGGCCCACACCATAGGGCGCCCCCCTTGGACGCACTGGGGGTGGTGTGGGCCCCTAGGCCTCCACCGACTTTTCCCTTTTGCCTATTTAATCCCCCTGAGACGTAAACCCTAGATATATTCCACTTTATCCTGAAAAACACCCGAGGCCGCTGTCATCGTCGTCCCGGGATCGGGAGGGTTCTGGAGCTCTCCCCGGCAGCCTGTCGGGAGGGGAATTCATCGCCGGAGGGGTCTACACCACCATGCCCTCCTCCAAAGTGATGCGTGAGTAGTTCATCCCTGGACTACGGGTCCATATCAGTAGCTAGATGGTTGTTCTCTCCACTTTGTACCTCATGTTTAGATCTTGAGAGCTGCCTAACATGATCAAGATCATCTTTATGTAATGCTACATGTTGTGTTTGCTGTGATCTAATGAATGTTGAATGCTATGTCTTCTGATTATCAATCTATTATGTTATCTTCATGCTTATGTTATTTATGATCTTGCATTCTCTCCGTTATTAGATGCTCTGGCCAAGTTGATGCTAGTAACTCCAAGAGGGAGTACTTATGCTCGATAGTGGGTTCATGCCTCTTTGCATCCGTGCTCGAGTGACAGAAACATGATAGATGGAGGAGGTGTTGTTGCCATTAGGGAGAAAACAACGGTTTTTACCTAGTTTACATTGTTAACATTACACACTTTGCTTACGGCGATAATCTGTTGCTAGCAACTTCATACCCAACGTTTGTTCGGATGATATTCGGAGGGTGGATTATTAGACATAGATGCAGTTGGATGACGGTCTATGTATTTTGTTGTAATGCCCGCATGAATCACATAGTAATCTTTAAGTATTGCATATGCACTACGATGCAGCCTTCATTTTTGTAAATTGCCCAGCTGTAATTTGTTCACCACACATGGTATTTATCTTTCACGGAGAGACACCACTAGTGAACTGTGGACTCCGGTCCATTTTCCTCATACTAATAAAACACCTACTGATTTCATACTGCTTTCATACTGCTTTATACTGATTTCCTACTATTTTCCTCACCATAACTTTAACCTCTTTGTATTAAGCAAAACCGGTGAGATTGACAACATCACTGCTTCGTTGGGGCAAAGTAATTTGATTGTGTTGTGTAGGTTCCACGTTGCTGCTGAACCGGTAGTGTGCCCTGCCATCTCAGCTACTTCAACCTTCTGAAGTTACTCCTTCCTCCTACTGGTCGATTCAACCTTGGTTTCTTTCTGAGGGAAACTTGTTGTTGCACTCTTCATACCTTCCTCTTGGGGTCTCCCAATGAACGTGTGTTCACACGCATCAAGCACTTTTCTGGCGCCGTTGCCGGGGAGGAAGAGAATTTCTGCAAGGGGAGTCTCTCACTTCCAATCTCTTTTCTTTGTTTTTGTTTTGCTTAGTTTATTTTATTTTGTCTTGTTAGCTTCTCTTTATCAAAAACGTAAAAAAATAGTTCTTATTCTAGTTGTAGTTTTATTCCTGTTTTTAGTCTTGTTAAAATGACTACTCCTGAGAACACTAAGTTGTGTGACTTCACTAGCACCAACAACAATGATTTCATTAGCACACCTATTGCTCCACCTGCTCCTACTGCTGATTTTTATGAGATAAAGCCTGCCCTGTTAAACCTTGTTATGAGAGAGCAATTTTCTGGTGTTAGTACTGATGATGTTGCTGCCCATCTTAATAATTTTGTTGAATTATGTGAGATGCAAAAATATAAAGATGTTGATGGAGATATTATTAAACTGAAATTGTTTCCTTTCTCTTTGTGAGGAAGAGCTAAAGAATGGTTGTTGTCTTTGCCTAGAAATAGTATTGATTCTTGGACTAAGTGTAAAGATGGTTTCATTGGAAAATAGTATCCTCCTGCTAAGATTATATCTTTAAGAAGTAGCATTATGAATTTTAAGCAACTTGATAATGAGCATGTTGCTAAAGCTTGGGAAAGAATGAAATCTTTGATAAAGAATTGTCCCACTCATGGACTGACTACTTGGATGATCATCCAAACCTTTTATGCAGGTCTGAATTTTTCTTCAAGAAACCTTCTGGATTCAGCTGCTGGAGGAACCTTTATGTCCATGACCTTGGGGGCAGCAACAAATCTTCTTGATGATATGATGGTAAATTATTCTGAGTGGCACACTGAGAGAGCTACAACTGGTAAGAAGGTAAATTTTGTTGAAGAAACCTCCTCTTTGAATGAAAGACTTGATGCTATTATGTCTATGATTGTGGATGGCCATGCCCCTATTAATCCAAATAATGTTCCTTTAGCCTCTTTGGTTGCTCAAGAAGAGCATGTTGACGTGAACTTCATTAAAAATAATGATTTCAACACCAATGCTTATAGGAATAATTTGGGTAGCAACAATTATAGTTCATATCCTCCCAATAACAGCAATGGTTATGGTAATTCTTATTGTATTTCGTACAACAACAATAAAAGTGTACCCTCTGATCTTGACAACATGCTTAAGAATTTTATTAGTACACAAACTTCTTTTAATAAATCCGTTGAGGAAAATTTTGGTAAAATTGATGTTCTTGCTTCTAAAGTTCATAGTATTGCTCTTGATGTTAATTTTCTGAAACTAAAGGTTATGCCTCATGATGTTAAAGAAAGTAAAACTTTGAATGCTAACCAAATTCGAATTGATGATAATGTAAGAATGTTAGCTAATTGCATGCTAGATGGGAAAGAGAAGATGAAATAGCTAGAAAGAATAATATAGCTAATGTTTGCACCATTACCACCACTAGTAAAATTGTCGTGGGATAATCACGGCAGATGTTACCGGGAGTAACTGATCTTGGGGCAAGACGACACAGGTATTCGGGAGAGGGTTTAGCTCAGAGGAAAACATGGTGCAATTCGATCTGGTAGCCGGCAATCAAAGTCGCCGAGTCTCCGATCTTGATATAATAACTCAACTCTGGGATTACACTTGATGCTCGATATCACACGATGTTGCTAGGGTTCTTAGATCTCTGCCTAAACTAGACCTGGGAGTCGGTTTATAAAGCACCCGTACCCCCTGGCTTACTCTCCAAGGCGCACCCTGGATCCTACCCGGACACGGCGCACAAACCCTAACTTTCCTTTACCATAACCCACAACCCGGGTTACTGGGCTTACAAGCTGGGGCCTTCACTAATTTCCTTATCCTTAGTCGGATCCTGCACAGCGTCCTTTGGGCCGGGTTACTCCTTGGAATTTGGCATACCGGGTTATCGTCCCCTCATCAGTAGTCCCCAGAATAGCCTGGGCTTCATGGATCCTCCTTGAAGCGCTTGCTATTCCCTACAAAGATATTAAACGTACGGGCATATAGAGACCGGGTTAAGATGTTTGATATTCAGCTAGGCCTTACTCCATGGTGGCCATATAGTAATCCGGCTCTTTCCCAATTACCCAACTTACTTTCCCAGATAAAATCCCAAAATGCCAAAATTTCGCACCCGATAATCGACCCTGAAATCGCGGGGTTAATTTCCTTCTTCCTTTTACCCAGAGGCCTTGCACAATATTTGGCGCATATCTCGCCAAAACTCAAATTAACAGCCGTTTATTTCCGTAACTCCCGGCTCCCGTTCAGTGAACCGGGCTTATCCACTCACCCTATAAATAAGCTCCCTGGGGGGTAACCTAAACCCTAACGGCTCATTTCCCCCCACTCTGCTTCCTCTCTCCCTCAGAGCTCACTCCCGCTGAGCGCCACCACGGAAATCCCGCGCGCGTCACCGAAGCCCATCGGACGGAGGCTGCGCTCCGTCACCGCTCGCCCCGCGCCGCCGCCGAGACCCGCCGGCGAATCTCCATCCGGCCCATCAAGAACCGCGAAGGGACACCAGGGCTGCGCCATTTGCCTCCGCAAGGCTTCACTCAGATCTCCTCCGGTAAGCCTTTTGCGCCCATTAATTTTCCCTTGCAATTTTTGAATTTCATCTTAAACTAGATCCAAATCTGCCCGACACGGATTCTCGGCTATGCCGAATTAGATTGCCCACATTCTCTCCTAGCATGCACAATGAATAAAGCGCATACTCCAATACACTCTCCTACTGCCCGTAATCGTTATTCCCACCACAAATTCGAAAATAGAGCTTCCAATCTAGGCTCGAACTACCCTTTGCATTAATCACCCGGCTGGACCTTTCCTTTCTAGTTTCTTTTAATCACGTTGAGTGCCCAGGAAGCCGTCTACTGTCTTCAAAAAACTTCTTCGGCATTTAGATCCCATAATTTTCGCCATAATGCCTGATACCCGGGTAATTTCAAACTTTGCTCTGCGAGCTAACACCCGGATCACTCGCAATTTCATGTCTCTATATTACACGGCTTATACTTGGCCGGTTCGCAACTTCCATGCCTTAATTTTCTTCTTACCTCGTACTTTGCAGGTCCACCACATGGCTCCCAAGAAACAGGGGAAAACTCCAACCAAGGCTAAGGCCACCAACACCATTTCTGCCAACTGGGCACGGTCTATGGTCACAAAGGCCAAATTGGAGGAGCTGGTGGAACTGGGAATTCTTCCTCCTCAGGAAAATATCCAATGGAGGGTGCCGGGTAAAGAGACCCGGCCCACCCCTACAAAAGATGAGGTAATCTGTTTCGTGGAACATGACCCGGGGTTTTCGACCCCGGGTCACCCCTTTTTCCGTGACATCCTTAGCCACTACGGCCTTCGTGTCTTTGATATCGGACCCAATTCTGTGCTAAATATTTCCCATTTCATTGTCCTTTCCGAATCTTACTTGTGCACTCCGCCAAGTCTAGCTCTTTTTATTGAGCTTTTTCAATGCAAACCATGCCGCGAAAGCGGTGATGGGGCGCTTCTCACTTGCGGCGGGGTTTCAATCCAACGCCGCAAAACTCTCTGATGCCACCCCTCACCCTCAATTCCCATGTCAAGCATTGGCAGCTCGTACTTTTACTGCCAGGACACTTCCCCACCCGGTCAAAAGAAACTGCCGGGTTACTCGGAGGGTCTTTGATATTTCCGATAAGTTTGCCTTCGCCCCTGACCCGGACAGGGAGGCAATTCAACCTCTTCTAGCCAAAATTGCCACTCTTACAGCCCAAGGCCTCATCGGGCTCAACCTGGTGAACTTGGGTTGATTTCAGGATTCAGCCCAATTCCATCCGCACGAAGTTGATGTGCGAGTATTCAGGGGAATCTTCTGATCCGCTCCGATACTCCGACAACATCTTCGCAGCTGGCGACACTCATAAAACCATCAAGGGTTTCTTGACGGAAAAGCTCGATGTAATCCGGAACATATCCGGGTTAGAGCCCTTCACACTTGAGAATCCAGCCCCCAAGGTAAAAATCCGACTTTGATGCCTTTACTTTTACTCTTTCCACTCTACGCGGTTAATAACCCTTATGTCAACACTTTTCAGGCTGATGATGATTTTTGGAAAAACTAATGCCTCCCCTAGCTCCGAAAGTCCAGAGGAGCAAGATACGGTTAACTCGGAAGAAGGTACTCTCCGAATTTTATTTGGTTCCCTTGAACTCGCCATAGCCCCTTCCTTTCTAACCATAACTTTGATGATATCCAGAACAAGAAGATGCTCCGATGGCAAGGTGGAATCTGCCAGCGACGAGGAAGAACTGGAGCCGACAATCAAGGTCGGATCCAAAAGAAAGACCCAAGAGGCCACCTCCAAGGTTTCATATCTTCCTCTCGCATTCAACTCGCATTACTTTAATGATATACTTGAGCTAACTTGACATTATCCCACTGGCCGCTCTTGAAGGAGTCGCCCGTGCCTAAGCGTAGGTCAACTCGAAACCACCCGGGTGATGAAGCCCTTAACCCGGGTATTACATCGACCCCCCCACGGCGGGCTGGTAATTACCCTATCTTTTCTGGGTCAAGGCATTCCCTTTAAACCATTCCCACATGACATTTAACTTGATAATTTCCAGCTTCTCCCGAGTCCAGCGATGGATTCCCTTGTGACTTTGCGGTGAATACCGGGTAAGATCCCTTTCCTGATGTTCCGCCATATTTCATCACCCTTTCTTGACTGTGTATTTAACTATTGACTGACAACACCTTATAGGGCCACGGTCGTTGTCAGCGATCAAGAGGAAGCGGAGACCGAGGACCCGGGTAAGGGGAGCCCGGCTAATAAGGCTACAGCCGCGTCCAGCGCTGAAAAACAAGCGTCGCCGCCAAACCCGGACACGCAAGGAGCCGAGTATCCAATCGCTTCCCATGCAAGCAAGAAGAACAAAACCACCGTCTTGGGTGAAGAAGAAGGAGCGTCGGATTCCGACACACGGATGACCCGGGTTCCGCCTCCTACTAAGAAGAAAGCTCCTTCCCGAATTTCCAAGGCCCCGGGTCTTCTGATACGAGTAAAGATACTTTTGATCAGTTGATGAACAGTCTCCTTACTATGAAGGCTTCAGAGAGCCAGATCTTGGAGCGCATGGCTGCAGAGCATCAGGTAAGGACACTTTGTATCCCATATTGCATACCTAGTCCCCAAGTCCCAAGTATGACTTGCAAAAGTGATGCTTGGTACTTTACACCACATTCGGCTTTCCATACAATTCAACTAATACTTGCATTCCTTGCTACTTACAGGCACAGATAACCCGGTCTAATGAAACTTTACTGAGGACCGAGCAACTTCTTCTTGCCGAGATGAAACGAAGGGAAATCCTTGAGGATGACATGAAAACCTTGAAGAAAGATGTGTCCAAATACAAGAAGAAGTGCAATGCTGCTCAGACCAAACTGAAGAAACTATCGGACCAGGTTTCCGATACTTATCAGATCTTGCTCAGTAAGTTTTCTGCTGCTGATTGGCTTAATGTCTTCAATTTATTATAACAGACTCGGGATTACTGATACGCTCTTTCGTTTGCTACGACTGCAGGCGCCAACCTTGCGGCCCCAGAGGAAAATGCCATTACCAAGGCTAAAACCCTCAAGACTATACTCCGGACTTTCTTTGCCGGCACAAAATTCATATTGGATGCTGTGAAGTGGCCCACGGAAGTATATCCGGGTGAAGAGAATCTCGTTCAAGCCTGTTCTACTGTGCCTGGGTGGATTGAGATCTGGAAACGCTCATCATGCCGAATTGGAATTACCCGGGCTTTTACTCTGGCCAAGGCTTTCTTTCCAAAGCTTGACCCGGCAAAGGTAACATCCGGGTTTCCCGAATTCAAGGCTGACGGTTCCAAATTTACACCCAAGGATTTCAAAGCCATACAAGCCGCAGTGCGCCCTCAGCTACCGCCTTGGCCGATAGCTTGGATCTAAATACGATTATGAGTGCATATGACGCTGATGGCAAAGTTATTACGGAGGATGCGCCCCCTCCTATTGATATCTTGGAGAAGCGGGTTTCTAGCTCGGCCAGGAAGAGGGAAGCGACTGCGAAGAGGGAGGCCGAGTTAAAATCGGGCCCGTCTGCCTCTACACCAGCCGTCCTTCCACCAGTCCGCCCTGATGCAATGAATCCGGGTAAGGGTGCCAGGAAGGCTAAGCAGCAAACCCAAGACTCAGACCCGGAAGGCCGTACTCAGGAGGCCGAATAGGGCCGTATTGTCATAATACCTTGTAATGCTTTGTAATCACACTGTTATGCTTTTGATGGTGCGCCTGTGCACCCCTGATACTGATGTCGTACCTTGTAACGCACTTTTTAGCCCGTGATGTACTTTGCGGCTTTTCTGGTCTTTTGATAACCGTATTGCTTGCTTATTCTTTGAATTTTTTCTCGATACCCAATTCTCTATTTTGGCTCCCTTCGGAAGACTCGGTTTTCCGAGTACCGGGGGCTTTGATACGTGGACTTTTTCTTTAAGTCCCCAAGACTCGGATGGTGGGGTTTTTCGAACTGCGATAGCCAAGTAGTTTGTTTCTGTTTCGAAGTCCCCAGTCCCCATGACCCAAAGTCCGAGTCATGGGGGTGTGGCCTTTCTCAGAGAACAAATTATTTTTTTACCGAGTCGCGAGCCTAAAGCCATTCCGTGTAAATACTGAAGTTATGCTTGATAATTGTTGAGTTTCCGGCTTTTAGCCTTGTACTCTGCATAAACTTGTGGTTTAGATGACCCTTTTGACTATCTTGTACTGTAAGCCGGCTTTCGCGTGGATACCATGTTGTTACATCCATACGAGAACAGTGTCAGGAAGTCCCATTGGGCTTCATGGCTGATTGTAATCGTAAGCGAACGAATCATGCCACTTTAGTGCGAGTCACATCGAGCTTAAGTAAGAAAAGTCAAGAAAATTTGGCTCCTTTGTCCAGTTTATAAGATTGCAGCCGTACTCGTTTGCGAATAATCGGCCCTTATAACTTATAGGCATCAAGGCCGGGTCTTTCGGGTTAGTGGTTGGTCACTTGAGCAACCAACCCCCAAGACCTACATGCACTTGATGCCTCTAATGATACTGAATTACTGATGCCGCGTGGATACTACTTACTTGTAATCAGGATGTAATGATATAGGACTTGATAACCATCTCTTTATTGATACTAGAAATTTTTGGATCAGCAGGCCGCCTCATTAAAAACCTTCCAGTCCCCTTAGGTACCCTGGGTAGGAAAAGAGCGCGTCTGAAACCTGCTGCCCGTTACATTGTTTAGTTCTTCATAAGCACTGGTCCCGGTCTGGCTTGACCAATGCACATTCTCCATATGTTGGACCTTTTCCTGATGAGTACTGGGTTTGCTAGCCAACCCGGGTGGGGTGTTCCAATGACCTGGCTGGTTGTAAGCGGCCGTGTAGCTTCTTCCTTTACAGCGGGCCGCTTGGGGGAATCATTCTCGATTAAGGCCACCATTTTAGCATCTTGCGTTACCTTGGATTTTGTTCTTTCACCTTCAGTACTCGGCCTTTTTGATGTGGCTCTATCCTCCGGGTCTGCTTGAGACCGGTAATGCTTGAGTTCTTCTTTTCTACAGGCCTGCTCGGCCATTGCTGCATCTCCTTCGTCGCATTCAGCTGCTATGTCTCGATTTCCATGTATGGTAATGGTCTTCTTGGGACCCGGGATTTTTAGCTGTAGATATACGTAACACGGCCTAGCCATGAATTTGGCATAAGCCGGCCTTCCAAATAGCGCGTGATAGGGGCTGCGCAATTTCACTACCTCAAAGGTGAGCCACTCAATTCGATAGTTATCCTTTGACTCTCCGAAAGCTACCTCCAATGCGATTTTTCCCTCGGGGCATGCTGAATGACCCGGCACTATCCCATGAAAAACTGTTGAGCTTTTTTGCAGTTGAGATTCCTTGAGACCCATGCGTAGGAAGGTTTCCCAATACAGTATATTGATGCTGCTTCCACCATCCATTAAAACCTTCTTCAGTTCGTACCCATTGACTTGCGGTGCGACTACTAGTGCCAAGACTCCTGGGTGTTCCACTCTTTCCGGGTGATCCCTTCTGCTCCATGTTACCTCCTGTTCTGACCATCTCAAGTATCTCGGGACGGCTAACGAAACTGAGTTGACCGCTTGCTTCAGTATCTTTTTGTCCTTGTTAGAGCCTCCTGTGGTATGCACATGATATTGACCCAATTGTTTGGGGTTAGCTTGGAAGCCTCCTGCCCCCCCTTGGTTATTACTTTGATTTCCAGCCGCCGGGTTACCAGCTGGGGGTGGGCCGTTGCCCGGGTTTGCCCCTGGACCCGGTCCTCCTCCCCGCCCTGCACCTCGCATAGCTCTGTGCACTTCCTCATTTTTCCATCTTTGTAAATCGGCGCACTGTTCTAGGGAGTGGTTAGCTGGCCTGCCATTCCTGCTGTGCTTCGGACATGCCATCCTGAATATGTCCCAATTGTTACCCGGCCTTGGTGGACCTTGATAGTTTCCTCCATTGTGGTTACCTCCGTTGAAATTTCCTTCTGCTCTTGGCCTCGAAGACCCGGCTTCTGTGTTGGCGACAAACTCGGAGCCTCCTTCGAAAGGGCGCTTGTTCTGGCTATTTCCATTGTTACCTGATGCTGTTCCGTTGCCGGTTCTTCCATTACCGCTTGTGTTTGCTTTTGCCTTCTTGTCATCAGCTTCTTCTTCTGTAGTATCTGTCGCAGCGTGTTTGTTGCACGCATCCATCAATTCTCCCATTGTGACTTCCGACGCATTTCGACTGGACTTCATGCGAGTTAACTTTTGTACTAAAGGTATATACTTGCATGTTTTTGCCATGGCCTGTAGTGCATCCTTGGGCTGGATATCCGTGGATGAGTGAAGTATCTCCATAACCCGGCGCACCCAACTGCGCGCCGATTCTCCCTTCTTCTGGACGCATCGCTCTAGATCATCAATAGTGAATAATTTCCTGCAGGTCCCGTGAAAGTGTTTGATAAACGCGGTCTTCAATTCCTCCCAAGACTTGATCGATCCCTCTGGTAGATTGGTGAAGCACAATTTTGCTGCTCCTTCCGACATCATCAGATACATGAACTTGGCTTGGAGGTTCTCGGACGCGTTGCGAATTGACATTGCCATCTCGTAACTGCTTAGCCATGTTTCGGGATCCATGGTTGGCTCATAATTCACTACTTTCCCTGGCTCTTTGAATTTTTCCGGGTAAGGTTCAGCTCTAATATTGTCCGAGAGACACTTGGGTCCCGCAAGAACGGTTGAAGCCGGCCTTGCTCTAAACGTGTGATGCCGCGGGGGGCGCGGCTGGGCGCGGTGCTGCGGGAGGTCCATGCGCTGCAGACCCGGCCGCGGCCCTCCGAGCCCTAGAACTGTCCAAGACGGCCTGTGCTGCTGCTGCTGCCTGAGCGCGGGGAGGAGGTGGCATTGCTGCTGCTCTTCCCTCCGCCGCGCTGAACTTGTTTGTATATTCCCTTGCTGCTGGCTGACGGATGGCGTCCCGTGCATACCGCTTCTGTGATCCGGGTAATTGGCTTGCTGTGCCACCGCAGTGTGCAACAGCTCGATGGCTTGCCGAGTCTTCTCTGCATGGGGCGACTCTCCCACAGGTATTTGATTCAATGCGAGTGTCGCCGCATATACGTTGTCCATAGGATTGTTGTAGTGGCCGGCTGGTGTGCGGAATCGTGATGGTGGCGGCGGCAGTAGATCGTTGCGGTTGTGACTCTAGTTTGTGGTGGGGGTAACCCGGTCCGTTCATTCGCCGGATGTGTCGCTGCTGTCATCTGTTGGGGTGCGGTTCCCTGGTTCACCACTAGTATCGGCTGGTCCTGAGGTGTAACGAATAAATTAGCCGGATTAATAACCCCGCCCGTTGCTGGCAACCTGGTGTGGTGTCTTTGATGTATCCTGGACGTTTCCTCTCGAAGCCGGGTTTCCAACGCATCTAGCTCACGCCGTCGTGTGGCCATCCCTTGCTTTTCTGCCTCTACCTGCCTTCTTTGCTGTTCCAGCGCACGACGCGCCACATCCAGATCCCTGACGCGTTTCGCTGCGTTTTCCGGAGTGATAACCGTCGCGAGAACCGTGGGGTCTAGAATTAGATTGTTATCGAATAGGGCCGGGTGGCGCGGGTTCGAAGGACCCGCCCCTGGTGTCCGGTTTTCTAAGAATCCGAACGTGTTTGCATGCAACTCCTCATCCGCTGCTCTGCTGGTTACTGACGCCGACTCTCCATCAACCCGGGTCAAGACCCGGTCTCCGTTAGCCGCGCCCTGTTGCTGGGCCACTGCCTGAGCCGCCCCGAGTGATGCCGCGGTTGCGTTTCCTTGGTTGGCCGCGGGGGGCGCATAGACTGCAACTCGGCGCACGATATCCGGTATGAGTTCATGCTGTTCTTCCTCACCATTCTCCTCATACCGGTTTTCCAGTAGATCCAGGATAGACCCGGTATCATCTTCTCCTTGGGCCCGGTCGCGTGGGGTCCATGCCGGCTCCTCCGGCTGTTCCCACTCCGCGATGGGTTCTTCTGCCGGATATGTCGTTCCAGTCGATTCTTCATCATCTGATCGGATAGACGTGGCTTTTCCTGGCATAGAATCAGATCCAACGTTGTCAGGGACCGAATTGGAAGCACATACCATACCGATGAAGACGCTGATCCGGCCGATTGTCACGACGGATCCGGTTTCGAGGTGATCCGACTCCGGCCCCCAGCCGGAATCGTCCACCACCTTCTCTCCTTCGTGGTCGATGTAGATTTCGCCGATGACAAGATTCTCCATGCCCTTCCGAGCTTCTCCCGTGATGTAAACACCTTTGGACGCAGGCCCCACGGTGGGCGCCAACTGTCGTGGGATAATCACGGCAGATGTTACCGGGAGTAACTGATCTTGGGGCAAGACGACACAGGTATTCGGGAGAGGGTTTAGATCAGAGGAAAACATGGTGCAATTCGATCTGGTAGCCGGCAATCAAAGTCGCCGAGTCTCCGATCTTGATATAATAACTCAACTCTGGGATTACACTTGATGCTCGATATCACACGATGTTGCTAGGGTTCTTAGATCTCTGCCTAAACTAGACCTGGGAGTCGGTTTATAAAGCACCCGTACCCCCTGGATTACTCTCCAAGGCGCACCCTGGATCCTACCCGGACACGGCGCACAAACCCTAACTTTCCTTTACCATAACCCACAACCCGGGTTACTGGGCTTACAAGCTGGGGCCTTCACTAATTTCCTTATCCTTAGCCGGATCCTGCACAGCGTCCTTTGGGCCGGGTTACTCCTTGGAATTTGGCATGCCGGGTTATCGTCCCCTCATCAAAAATTGAAGCTTATCATGCTACAAAACCTTCTACTATCAATGGTAAAGTAATTGGTGTTGGAAACACTCCCAATTCTGCTAGTAAAATTGCAAAACTGCCTGAAACTGCTAAAAATACTCGTGATAAAAGTGCTGAAATTTTTAGAAACATGGGAGACAATAATGGTCCCATTATATTTGATAAAAATGATCTTTAATTTGATGATTTCAACATAACTGAAGTGATTAAGTTCTTACAAAGTCATGCTAGTTGTCCTAATGCTAGTTCTATGAATATGGCTTTCACAAAACATATTACGAATGCTCTCATGCAAATTAGAGAAGATGAATTAAGATGTGAAGGCTCTATCCCTAGGAAGCTAGAGGATGGTTGGGAGCCTATTATTAAAATGAAAGTAAATGATTTTTATTGCAATGCTCTATGTGATCATGGTTCTAGTATCTTTGTTATGCCCAAGAAACTCTATGATATTCTTGATTTACCACCATTGGAACCTTGTTATTTGGATATTCGTCTTATTGATAATGTTAGAAAGAAACCTTTGGGGGAGTTGATGATATTATTATCAAGGTTAATAATACTATTGTTCCCGCTGATTTTGTTGTCTTGAATATTGAATGCAATGATTTTTGTCCAATTGTTTTGGGAAGACCTTTTCTTAGAACTGTTGGTTCTATTATTGATATGAAAGAAGGGAATATTAAATTTCAGTTCCCACTCAAGAAAGGTATGGAATAATTTCCTAGAAAGATAATGAAGTTGTCTTTTTATTCCATTATTCGAACAAGTTACAATTTGCATGCTTCTTCACTTGAAAATACTTGATTCCACTTTTCCGGGCCTAGCTAAAAGGCGTTAAAGAAAAGCACTTCTTGGGAGATAACCCATGGTTTTATTTTTTCTTTGTTTTTTTATGTTTCCTTTGAGTCAAGGGTTGTATACTTCTATACAAACTCCTTTGTATCTTTCTTTTCATGTTTTAGTAGTGCCAAGTAAGGTTTCTGACGAGAGTTGGAGTTGGTTTTCGGATTTCTGCTGTCCACTGTAAACAATCGTATAAAATCTAGGAAGACCGGAATGATCTGAATTTTTTTTTGTTTATTCCTCGGCTAATTCTGCAACTTTTTCGTTTTTTTTCAATTTTTCTATCTGAGCAACGTAAGTGCCTCAGAAAAATTCGTCTTTACAGACTATTCTGGTTTTGACAGATTCTGCCACTTTTCTTGCATTTGCTCTTTTGCGATGTCAAGTGGATTTCTTTGCTTCACAAAACATCAGTGGATGTAGCTAATGTTTAAACGTATCGATAGCATTTGTTCCATACAGAACCAATGGATTTTTAATTGTTGCACTAACCTTCTAATATGAATTAATGTTTGAGTGTGGTGTGAAGGAAGTTTTCAAGGGTCAAGAGAAGAGGTGATATATGTGATCAAGAAGAGTGCAAGGTCAAAGCTTGGCGATGCCCCCGTGGTTCATCCAAGAATATTTTAAGAATACTCAAGCATCTAATCTTGGGGATTCCCAAGGCATCCCCTTCTTCATCAACTATCTATCAGGTCACTTCTCGTGAAACTATATTTTTATTTGGTCACATCGTATGAAGTTTACTAGGAGCGTCTGTTTATTTTTGTTTTGTTTTGTTTTCCTTTCTGCAATAATATAGTTGGATCCTAGCATTCTTTGTTTGGGAGAGATACACGCTCTGATTTTTCGTTTGAATATTTGCTATGATATTATTCTTAGTTTTTCTTCTAGTTGCTGAAAAAATTCATGTTTAGCTCTTGTTTTCATTGCATCTCTTATTCAGAGCTGTTAGTTTTAGTAGTGTTATGTGAGTCCTCTCATGTTTGCTTTCTGTAGAATTTAGAGAGTTTTTGTTAAAGCATGTCTTGTATGGTGCTTGTTGGGAAAAGAAACTGTTGCTTGAGGTAGAATTTTTAATGGTGCAAGTAGAAGCTTGTATAGACTGTAGCTAGAATTTTTCATTTCATGCTAGATGTTATTTTAGTTTAAAGCCTTTTGGTTATTTAGTAGCATGATTAGCCTCAAATAGCTGAGAGTGTTTAATGTGTCATTGAAAGAATCATGAGTTGTTCTTGTCATATTGAAGCATAAATTTGTGGTGTTCTCCTTTGAATGTTTTATTTGGTTGACTTGACGCATGCTCACACCATGTTTATGACTATGAACCCGTCACGAATAGCCTCTATGATCATTTAGTTTTTGAACTTGTCGTACCACTTATGTTTTGATTAATGATGTTTATGTCTCGATGCATGATTATGACTCTTATGCTCTCTTGATTTGTCGCTCCTAGTCTTTTGCTAGCCTCCTCCTGTACTGAGTATGAGCTCTACTCGTGCATCCAACTCCCAAAAACCAAAGTTTTCCCATTGTGTCCACCATACCTACTTACATGTGGTATTTAACCGCCACTCCAAAGTAAAATTTCTCATGTGTTAACTTTAGAACTTGCAAAATTACTCCTGTTTTGTGCCTCTATTTTAGTTCATGAGGACGTAAATAGAGAATCTTTATCTCACTTGTTGATTGGACTGTCACACCCTGGACTAGTGGTTTCATCCGCTTATCCAATGATAGAAGAGCTGGCAGCTGGGTGCCCAGTCCTAAATTAATAACGCAAATTCTCTTCACTATTTTCCCCTGATTTATCAGTCAAACCATAATTGTGTAAACGAAAGAGAAAGAGGGATGACCTTCTACGCAGATGCGTCCTTCTATGGGAGTCGCTCTTGTGAAGTCTAGTTGGCTTGTGACGTATTGTATTTTATGTTTACCATTCGTTGACATAAGAATACACCTCTCTTAAAATATAGACACTCCTCCACGGTATGTGGTTATTGGTAGACACCCGAGGATTCGGTTAGCCCTGTTTTGTGAAAGATGGTTGGGAGGAGTGTCAAGTTTTTATACCTCTGTTTAATAATAAAGTTCTAGCACATGGGTGATCCATGCTTCCCTCTGCGGAGGGCCTTTCTTTTACTTTTATGTTGAGTCTCCATCTTCTAACTTTATGCACAGTTGAGAGAGCAGAATTGCCATTCTGAGTTTTATGTGCATTTGTCCCAGAAACATTATTAATTGATTCATGATGTGTTATTGCGTGTTCTCTAATTACCATTCGTTGACATAAGAATACACCTCTCTTAAAATATAGACACTCCTCCACGGTATGTGGTTATTGGTAGACACCCGAGGATTCGGTTAGCCCTGTTTTGTGAAAGATGGTTGGGAGGAGTGTCAAGTTTTTATACCTCTGTTTAATAAAATAAAGTTCTAGCACATGGGTGATCCATGCTTCCCTCTGCGGAGGGCCTTTCTTTTACTTTTATGTTGAGTCTCCATCTTCTAACTTTATGCACAGTTGAGAGAGCAGAATTGCCATTCTGAGTTTTATGTGCATTTGTCCCAGAAACATTATTAATTGATTCATGATGTGTTATTGCGTGTTCTCTAATTATTTGTTCTAGTATTCCTCATGAACTTTGAAGGTGTCCTGACATTTATGTTTTGCCCCACTCTTAAGGACTAGCGAAATATCACTTTGACATGTTCTCTCTATACTTGAAACAAACGTATATCTTTCGTTGCATTGTTATTCACGATCTTTTATTTGAGTTACTTCTCATGATGGAAGGTGATTGCTATGCTTTATTATTAAAGTTTTATTTATCATGCTTGTGTTAAAGTTCTATGATCTCAGCTTACTTATGCTTTTACATTATTGATGATCAAGTTTATGTTGGTAGCATGTCACCTCAGAAATTATGTGTTTTTATCGTTTACCGACTCGAGGACGAGTAGGAACTAAGCTTGGGGATGTTGATACATCATAAAGGTATCCTTAATTTCTTATGTTCCGTGTTGTTTTCTTATTGTTTCCCACATGTTTGCTATACACTCTATGTCATTTTTATCGATTTTCCGGACTAACCTACTGACAAGGTGCCACAGAGCCAGTTCCCTGTTTTCTGTTGTTTTTGGTTTCAGAAAAGCTGGTCTAAAAATATTCTTGGAATTGGAAAATTCGAAGCCCGGAAGTCTTAGAATTCCTAAAAGTTCCATGGAGTCCCGAAGAGACCCGGATGGGGGCCTCAGGAGGCCCACACCATAGGGCGGCGCGCCTCCCCCTTGTCCGCGAAGGGGGTGGTGTGGGCCCCTAGGCCTCCACCGCCTTTCTCTTTCACCTATTTATTCCTCCCGAGACGTAAAACCTAGATATATTCCACTTTGTCCCGAAAAACACCGGAGGCCGCCTTCATTGTCATCCCGAGATCGGGAGGGTTCTGGGGCTCTCCCTGGCACCCTGCAGGGAGGGAAATTCATCACTGGAGGGGTCTACACCACCATGCCCTCCTCCGATGTGATGCATGGGTAGTTCATCCCTGGACTACGGGTCCATAGTAGTAGCTAGATGGTTGTTCTCTCCACTTGATACCTCATGTTTAGATCTTGTGAGCTTCCTAACATGATCACGATCATCTTTATGTAATGCTACATGTTGTGTTTGTTGTGATCTGATGAATGTTGAATGCTATGTCTTCTGATTATCAATCTATCATGTTATCTTCATGCTTATGTTATTTATGATTTTGCATGTTCTTCGTTATTAGTAGATGCCCTAGCCAAGTAGATGCTAGTAACTCCAAGAGGGAGTATTTATGCTCGATAGTGGGTTCATGCCTCCTTTGCATCTGTGCTCGAGTGACAGAAACGTGACGAATGGAGAATGTGTTGTTTTCATTAGGGAGAAAACAATGGTGTTTACCTAGTTTACATTGTTTATATTACACACTTTTCTTATGGCAATAATCTGTTACTAGCAACTTAATACCCAACGTTTGTTCGGATGATATTCAGAGAGTGGATTATTAGACATAGATGCAGGTTGATGACGGTCTATGTATTTTGGTGTAATGCCCTCATGAATCACATAGTAATATTTATGTCATGCAAACGCACTACGGTGCAGCCTTCATTTCTGTCAATTGTCCGGCTATAATTTGTTCACCACACATGTTATTTATATTTCATGGAGAGACACCACTAGTGAACTGTGGGCTCCGGTCCATTTTCCTCATACTGATAAAATACCTACTGCTTTCATATTGTTTTCCTACTGTTTTTCACACTATACGTTTAACCTCTTTGTATTCAGCAAAACCGGTGAGATTGACAACCTCACTGCTTCGTTGGGGCAAAGTGATTTGATTGTGTTGTGTAGGTTCCACGTTGCTGCTGAACTGGTAGTGCGTCCTGCCATCTTAGCTTCTTCAACCTTCTGAAGTTACTCATTCCTCCTATTGGTCGATTCAACCTTGGTTTCTTTCTGAGGGAAACTTGCTGCTGCACTCTTCATACCATCCTCTTGGGGTCTCCCAACGAACGTGTGTTCACACGCATCAATGGTCTCTTAAATAATAAGGGAAGGCTATTTTCTCCATCATACTACATGTGTTCTCTTAGAAACACAGTTTCCTACCAAAATATAATTGATTATTATTAATTGCTAGGGATGACAATAAGAGATAATGTATTGTATAACTTATGTATTTTTCCTTCTCTAAATGATGTGGATAGCTAAGAAAATACGTACCTTCTCTACCATTGTACATGTCATCTCTTAAGCTTACAGCTTTAGTCAAGAGAAAAATGTTTGGCTCAGCTTCCTGTTGCCAATTGCAATACTAATATTTAACTAATGAAGCTCGATCAGTTTTTATTTTTCTTGTGGCTAAACGTTTAATTAAATTATATAGTACACTCCTTCAAAAGCTGCACATTCTCTACATTGCAATTCAATTCTAACTTCCACATAATGAAGAATTAGTAAATCTTTGTTTACTACTCCCTCCGTTCAACAGTACCTGACTTTGATTTGTCTAAATATGAATGTACCTAGACATGTTTTAGTATATAACATATTTAGACAAATGGAAGTCAAGTATTATTGAACGGAGGGAGTAGTTTGTATGTTAGGTATCCTAGAGTAACTTCCATTCAAAACTGAAACCACTCCGACCTTGGCATATTTTCCCGCAATTGTTTTTTCATATTTTCCCGCCATTTTTATTTACCCTTTTTTTATAAACATATATGACAAAAATGTTAACCTTTCTTCTAAATATCAAACAATCTTTAGTAATCATAAATGATTATTCTAAAATACGTAGATTGTTTTTCAGAACAAACAAGCATATTATTTAATGACATGATAGTTTTGGAATAAATTATTTTTTTGTGAAATTCACAAACATTTTTGTATAGAACACACACATTTTTTTTGCATTTATGTTTTGCGCGAAGATTTTTTTTAGAGAGAATTGACATTAATGTTATAACTCCATAACACTTTATCGATTTCTTTGGAGAAAAGAGTGTATGAAAGCTGTTTTATTTTAAAGGGGATACTGAAAAGGGAAAAAATAAAGAGGAAACATAAAGCTTATTCACTAAAACTGTGTCTCTCTGAGATGTCCCGTCAGACTCGTTGGTTCCGCGGTATATCTTTTTTTGGGACCGACTAGATATCAGCTGACTGAGATTTAATTAAATCTCAGTCAATTATACATATTGTACTATGTATTATGCGTTGTTACGTTACTGCCTACCGTTTGACTTTAGCGTGGCTGATAGCGACCATGACTAATAGTCGGGCTTCTCCTTCACGGTACGTGGGCTTCAATGAGAAGTTGGGCCTCGCAATAGGAAGAAGGGAAGGTCGGTGCTACTTTTGCATTTCTTTTCTTGTCACACGTTGGGATTCAGTATGTGTTATGAGCTTAGTGTGTTCTGAGCTATTTTTTCTATGGACTTAATAAGGGTAATTACCATTTTGTAGCCACAAAAAACAAATGAAAACACAAAATATTTTTGCAACTAAAACTTTTATGCTACAACTAGTGGGCAACCCGAGAAAAATCAGTTTTGACCGTAGTGTAACTGAGAAATATTCAGTTATAACCAAGGCGCAATTGGCAGTTTCAATTTAAAGTAAAAAATGTCTAGTTGCAACCAGTTTCAGACTAAGACAATATTCAGTCGCAACCATAATCGAAGTGAAAATTTCAGTTCAAAATAAAAAAAATACTATAGTTGCAACTGGTGTGCAATTGACAAAAAATTCATTTGCGACCATATTGCATCTTGACTTAGAAACTTCCTAAGTACGTGCTCTTTTTTTAACAATATATTTTATACTCGTAAAGTGAATGATGCCTCGATTTCTGGGCCTCGAGTAGACGGGTTTTTGCGTTTTCATGACCAGAAACATAGGTGTAATTGAAAAATCTCTGTTGCAATCTAATTGCACCAAACAAACTCGGTTCCAACCCATGTGCAACTAACTAAGTTGCAACCAAATTGCAACTGGAAAATCTCGGTTGAGACCACTTGTAACTGGAAAAAAATCAGTTTAAACCCCACTTGCAACTAAAATAAACCCAGTTATAACCCATGTGCAACTGGAAATAACTCAGTCGCGGCCCATTTACAACTGAACGAAAATCTCATTTGCGACCACTTGTAAGTGAAAAAAGTATTTTTTTTTATCCCATTTTGCAACTAAAATAAACTTGGTTGCAACCCTTTTGCGACTGGAAACATCAGTATCAACGCCCCTTTCAACCGAAAAAGTTCAGTTTTAGCCCACTTGCAACTAAAAAAGACTATTACAACCCACTTGGAACTGAAAAATCTTAGTTGCAATCTCATTGCAACTAGAAAAAAACTTAGCTTCAACCCTAACTGCAGCCGGAAAAAATTTAGTTGCAAGCCGCTTGCAACTAAATTTTTTTTAGGTTGCAATCCTACTTGCCGGCGAATCACAACCGAAAATAATAGTTGCAGTCATATTTGCAAATAGAAAAAATTAGTTATAACCCCACATGTAATCAGAAAAATATCAGTTGTAACCCACTGGCAACTCGAAAATCTCGGTTGCAAGTCCACTTTCAACTGAAAAAACTCAGTTGCTTAGTTGCAGCCCTACTTGGCGCCGAATGACAACTGGAAAATTATAGTTGCAGCCCCATTTACAACTAGTAAAAATTTAGTTGTAACCCCACTTGCAACTAGAAAAGGCTTAGTCGCAACTCACTTGCAACTGAGAAATCTCAATTGCAAGCCCCTTTGCATGCGAAGAAAAAAAAAACTCATTTGCAACTCCCATGCAACTAGAAAATCTCAGCTGCAAGTCTACTTGCAATTAAAAAACGGTTTCGACCGAAAAATCTCAATTGTAAGCTGAATTGCAACCGGTATGAAACTTTGCTAAAGGTAACTCTAAAATGTCAGTTACTACCCACTTGTGACTCCGACGCTATCACAAATCACGACACAATGCAACGGTTCGGGAGTCGACCGAGATTATTTAAACTTCATTGACTGAGAATTCATGAAACCCAAAATATTAAAAAAAAAGGTAATATATAATTATTGATAATACTATTTTTATGTACAATATCGACAAGGCCTTTAGTATATTAAATTTGATGTATCTATAAATTAAATATAAAAATAAAAGCATAGAAAAAGTCAGATGAAATCAACAACATGAAGATAAACTATCGTATTTTCTCTATCTTGCAACACATCTAATGTAGAAAGTAAAGAAAGACAGGAAAATAATTGAAAGTGCAATAGTTTATAATAAATAAAACCATGATGAGGGGATACAACCAAGTATCTCTCATGGGCAGTGTGGTAGTAAATATTCATGTCTACAACTAGATGTCGTGGGTTCAGCACTCACCAAGCAGCGTTTGTTTCCCTCCCGACCGTACAATAAGGTGAGATTTTACTATTTCTTACTCGATTAAAATCGATTGAGATCGACTGAGAATCAGCAAATCCGAAAATTAAAGTACCCTAATTATAGTCGGTGTACAATTGATACAAAAAAGTTTCAGATACACAAGTCCATCTGAAATCGGGGTGTAACAAAATTCACCCGTGACCATAGTGTAACAGAAAAATATTTAGTTGCAACCATCTTGCGAAAAAAATTAAGTTTAAATTAAAATAATCCATCTAAAGGGGGGTATGAAACTGATAAACAATTCCAGTTGCATTCATAGTGGAACCAAAAATTAGTTTATTGCAACTGGAAAATTTCGTCTGAGATACAAAAATCTAGTTTTAACCTGTGTAAGTGATAAAAAAATTCAGTTGCGGGCATAGTGCTGCAAATATAATTCGATTAGAATGATGAAGGAACTATAAATATTGAGTTACAACCATGATGCAATTGGAAATTTTAGAATAAAATAATATAGTCATAAAAACCGTGAAACTGATAAAAAATTAAGCTATGACCATGTTGTTGATGAAAAAGTTACAACCATGCTGTATCTGAAATAAAACCATTAAAAACTAAAATAAATTGCAATGGATATGCAACTAAAAATAATCTACTTGCGATTTAGTAAGTCGCAAAAATAGGGCATGAGAAAGAAATTTTTTTAAACAAGACATGCAAAAGAGTGGACAAAAAGTATGCTAACTCCATGTACCAAAGTTTATATTTATTTTAGATAAAAATATATATCTAAAGATAGCATTGAACAAAGCAAAAAAAAAAACTTGTGGAGGTAGGAAAAGAAAAATAACCTCAAAATTGTAAAAAAAAAAAATACTTAATGAAAATATCAACATTGACGCACTAAAAAGGAAGAGACAAAAAAAAGGAGAATTTTTTTAAAACACAACAATCATTTTTTTGTACAGTCTAGAAAAATAAACTTGTTATTACCACACTATACATTAACTTGTTATAAGAAAATGTTACAGAGCAACCGAGAACTAAAGACAACAACAACATAAGGGTGCGATTAGGAAAAGGCTTCCCTCTCCTAACCTTCTGAGAGGGAAAGCAGAGCCAATATATGTGCGCCAAATGTCACAACCATAGAGTTTTGGTGGGGTTTCCCTTTCCCACGAACGCGGATGGATGATGGATTGGCACGCATTTCTTTTTAGATCCGTTTGTTCAAAACAAAATATGTCTAGAACCGTATTTCGAAATTACAAACCGTTTTCATATTTAGGATCCTCGCGTCGAGATCTACAAAACTAGATCCCATGTTGATAGGTTTCGAGAAAAAAAATTGGACTTTGTACAATCTGTTGTCTATACTTTATACTTTCGATAGCACGCACGTGTGTACACCATATAGCAGCAATGCTCGGCTTCGTCTCGCTATTTTTTTTACCATTTATAAAGATCTTGAAGGGGTACATAGGTCGTTGTGCGTATTGGTCGAAGCGTGCATTGGTCGTAGTGCGTGCTGCGGTTTGGCGTTGCCTCGTACTACCGCTCGGCTTCGCCTCGGACAAAACGCCTACAACGTTTCATCTAAAAAGTACACACGTGTTGTATCTAAAAAGTATAAAAAAGTAGTTACTAAAAGTATACAAATGTTGTTTCTAAAAGTATACATGTTGTATGTGAAAGTATTAAAAAATTGCTACTGAAAAGTATACAAACGTTGTTCTGAAAGTATACATATTACACGTGAAAGTATAAAAAAAATGCTACTGAGAGTATACAAAAACTGTTCTGAAAAGTATATCACCGTGTACCTGGGTGTACATCCGCCTGAGTGTACACATCCGCCTGGGCGTACGCCGGTCCTTCACTGGGTGTACACCAGTCTGGGTGTACGTCGGGTGTACAAAGCGCGTGAGTGTACAAACTCCTGGGTGTACATCCGCACAGGTGTACAACCGTCAGGGCGTACACCCGTAGTGCACGTGTGTGTACGTCATCATATGTATTTGTGGCATACTTTGGTCACTGCACATGGGCGTACATCTGTGTGTAACTGGGCGTACATCCGTGTCGATTCTGGGTGTAAAAAGAAAAGTTTCAACATGGGATCTAATTTTGAAGATCTCGACGCGTGGATCTCAGATATGAAAACGGTTCGTAATTTCGAAATACGGTTTTTGAGATATTTCATTTTGAAAAAACAGATCACGAAATAAATGTGTTCCCACCCCTCCAACGGTCCGTGGGTGGGAATGGAAAAATCCCACCAAAACTCTCTCGTGCTGCCATTTGTCACGCATGCAAGCGCTCGTGGGGGCCGCGAGAAAGGAGAAACCGAATTTGACGCGTGGAGAAGACACGAGAAGGAAAAACGCAACACTTATTGCCCGCAACATAAAGCAACAGAGGATACACAACCATACGCGGCCCAGCAAACCGAAGCCCGCTACAGATTTCCGATCAAAAGAAACCCACAATAGCTGGTTCCTCTATAACGTGACACACTTGTTAAAATCAGACGTCAATCGATCAAGTAAATGAATGGCTAACCAGAATTCTCAGTAGCAGAACCGTTTTTTTTTTTTGTTGACAGGAGAGCGATACATCCTTATTCCTCGCTCGAGCAGCCGAACGAGTAAAAGGAAACCCACGAACGAGGCCAGCCCAGCCCAGTAAGTTAATTAGGCCCATGCTACTTCTCGATGACAGTCGTCGTCGAGTCCAAAGATCAGGACGAAGAAGAACCCTAGCATCCCCTCCCCTCTCTCTCACTCTCGCCGTCGCCTCCTCCTCCTCCGGCCGCCGTCCCCGGCCTACTCCTTCTTCGCTCCAGGGATTCCGATCGGGATCAGAAGCCGCCCGCGCAAAAACCACCAACACCTAGCAGAGGAATCGTCGAGCTGAGGAGGGGATCAATCAGTACAGCCGGTCGAGGAGGAGGAGGAGGGCTTCGGCAAGGCACGAGAGGATGGTTTCGCTGTCGACGTGGTTCCGCTACGCCGCCCACAAGTTTGAGTACTCCATCTCCCTCTCCTGGAAGGTACCCTCCCCCCCCCCCCCCCCCTACCTACCCCCTCTCGATCCATTCGAAAAAAAGAAAAAAAAACATTGTACTACCCCTCTGTCTGGAGCCAATTGACCCAATCCAAGAACCAAATCCTACGCAAGAAGAACCTCACACGAACCAATGCCTCGCATTTATTCTGTCTATGAAGCTTCTCCTGCTCACCCTGGACATAATCATGAATAGGAGTTGGAGCAATTTTTTGTGTGCGGTCATTTCTTCTCTTGCTTCCTATTGTTGATTTCTATTGCATTCCAATGCAGAAGTACACCGTCGGGCAGATCAACAGCACCGAGCTCAGCGATGCTATCTGGAAAAGCTTCTTCCAGGGCAAGCTCACCTTCCCGCATTGGACCAAAGGCGGTGAAGCCATGGCCCCCGTCGTGGCTCCGACCGGAGGCACCGTCCTCGTCAGGAAGCTCGCCACTTTATCCCCAAAGTAATCTTCTTTCTTGCCAATCAGTAGCATGCTATTGCCTAAGACCAGTCTATGTTTTTGTTCTAAGATTTTTTAGTTCTGTTGAATGGATTTGAGTAGCCTAGTTCTATACTTGAATCACTGGAAATGGTTCAAGGAAACATAGATAAAAATATAGTTATTATCAGTGTTTTGATGTTAAGCTTTCTTTTAAAATCTCCTTTTCAAATTTGTAACACATGTAGGATCCTCTAATATGCAGTGCATTCTAAAAATTGTATGCTTAAATCATTTCGGACTTTACAAGTTAGCGCCTCGAGTCAAAATTTCCATATAAATATCTCACTCCCATAGCTATACTATCCTGTATTCCTGTTATGGACCTTATGGTACCTCGCACCGAAATAAGGTTCCCTGATTTTGTGGCGTATAACCTCTAACGCAATAGTTAACTAACATTATTCCATGTGATTTGCTGCCGGATCTACCTTAAACAATAGACCTATCAACAATTTTGGCTTTTTTGGCATTTCGATTGATTTACATTTAAACTTCCAGTTTGCTATTGGTCGACACATTAACCTCTTTCGTAGAACCAACAGAAACAATCTACTTAAGTTTGCAAAGGTAGTCGTATCTTTACAAACTTCTACTCCCTCCGTTCATTTTTATAAGGCACACTACTTACATTTCAATTTTGACCACATATACATAGTAAAATGAGTGAATCTATGTAAGTCTAGATTCACTCATTTTAAAATGTATGTGGGCAAATTGAAATGCCTTATAAAAGTGAACAGAGGGAGTAGTAAACGTACCAGTGAACATTTTTTTTTCCAATATAACTACGAGATTTAAAACTTCCCTCCAAATATTTTTCCAACTATGTAAAATATTAGCATGTCTATAATAATAGCAATAAGTAATACAACAACAATAATATTTCACAACATTGCATGGTATGGGGAGGTAAATCAGCAACCTGAGTCCGTCATGAGTAAGAAATGATAAATATATTTTGTTGTTTCTCATATCATGGAAGAGGGGGTCATTAATGGTATCAAATGTGCAATTAAGACATAACTTATTGGACTAACTTAAGTTTTGAGCAGTTTACTGATATAATTTTACAAAATGACAAAGTGTTCCTTACTGCGAGACTAGTCAGGTTTTCCTCCTTGTAAACTCTTTCAAAAAAGTGCAGACAAAATAATAAAAAAAAAAAACTAGCTTGGATTAAAATCCAAGCCCAACGCTCGAACGTACAATTGAAAGGCTGAAAGTTACTTTTTTTTTTTACATATTTTGAGAGATCACATAATTAAACCAGCATTCACAAATAGTTAATTGTACTGTCATCTTCTTGTTTGCCCTGTCGTTAGCAGCAACACAACATGTGGTGAATTTATTCAGTACGTGGAGTTCAATCAGGCTGTTGTTATACAAAGCTTGTTTATTGGAGACAGAAATTATTTGAACCAGGAACAGGATTTGATGAATTGATGTAGCCTTAGCCTTGGACTGTATGTGCACATCATTTTTGCTCCATTTTCTTCACTAAGTTATTAACCTATAGAATATTTTAAGGACCGATGGAATAGTAGAACTACAATATGTACCTGGATCCTGTGAAGTGATAACTGGTGTGCCTGCTAATCCTGCTCCCATAACAATGTTTCATGCTAGTAATAGTAACAATTGATCTATCAAGGTTGTAGCTCTCTGATTTTTTAAGGGACAAGATATCAACATTCTTCACAGCTGCTCTTAAAGCTGATACCTGTAATATTATCAGCTGTGTTTTCCGAAATATCATGTGATACCTTCATTTTTCTTGTTATCATACTACCATCTTTTTGTTGTTGTTTAAGTGCAGTATGAGCAGATAATTTTGAATTGCGGCTTCTTATTGATCTTGTTTTCTGTTTGTTTAGAAAATGTGATAGTTTTCGTAATGTATTGATTATAAAAAGTCTAATTACCTTGCAAGTTTGTATCATGATGTGACCTGTGTTAGGCTGACTGACACCTGATCTCTCCCAAGGTTCTGTAAAGCGCTAATTGGTCTCTCTTATGCATCAATTGAATCAACAGAGAACTTTTTGTTGGGGACATTGTCTTGTTGAAGGACCCAGAGAAATCTGATGATTTAATTGTTCGACGTCTCGCTGCTGTGGAAGGCTATGAGATTGTGTCTACTGACGAGAAGGAGGAGCCCTTTGTACTTGAAAAGGATGAATGCTGGGTCATGGCAGACAACCAAGCACTAAAGGCAAAGGTATGCTTGTTTTGGCACATCAATCATTAGTAGTAGATAATTATGTCAGCTTGTTTCAGCTAGGCATGTTCGTATTTTAGTTCCGTAAACGTGAGACAAGGACACATCCTCATTGTAGATACATAAAAAGCATAGAGCGTGTCTGAGGACATGTTGTTTGTGATTGCTTTTTGTGGCAGGAAGCTAGGGACAGCCGCTTATTTGGGCCTGTTCCTATGACCGACATTGTTGGCAGAGTTATCTACTCCTTAAGAACAGCCGTCGATCATGGCCCAGTTGACAACAGGTAGGAGGATCCTCATTCTGTTTGTTAGATTCTGCGCCGTACCATACCCGACCTTATATCTGTGCTTTAGACATGAGCTGAAATGCGTGTTGTGACTTCTTTTCTCCGCCAACAGCCATGTAGCCATGTTCAAGGACGCATCGGTTTTGGCGGTGGAGCTCGACGTGGAAGAGATGGCGAAGAACAATAAGATGTAGATAACGACATCCTGTGGTGTACCATTTTCCCATTGTGTGTGTGGATCCTTCCTGTTATTTGAAATCATTGTTAGATGTTTTGACGAGAACCTGCGTGTGGATGAGTGTCATTTGCTGCTCGCTTGTGATCTGGAGAAGCGAGTAATAATATTTCGTCACAAGAAATAAGCATCTACGTTCTCAAGTATTGAAGTGACTGATTGAGATCGACCCGACTATTGGATCACTATTGCTATGAAGCTGTGGGTGTTTTCTTTTCCCACCAGATGCTCCTTCTCGAAGCCCGGGTTGCATGGACGGTGTTGGTAGATCGTGGCGCTAGACAAAAGATGGAGGAGGCAGCGACAAATGTTGCGATGACGAGGGTGGAGGATGACCTGGCGTTGATAGATGGTATTTTAAGCAATCTGGTCACAACATCTACCATGAAATTAAACAGCAGTGGATAGAGCGGGGCCCATATGTCTCAAACCCCTCGTCGGTAAAAAAAAAAGGCTACCTCCTTAGGACGCGCTTGGATAATCGGTGCATAACACGGCGGCGTGAAAATACTCCCTCGGTCTCAAATTAACTGTCACAAAGATACACAAAAGCGGATATATCTAATACTAAATTATGTCTAGACACATCCATTTTTGTCCATCTTTGTGACACTTAATTTGAGACGGACGCAGTATTTACGGAACTGCTTTGTCGAGGCTTCGTATTTTCAGCAGGAGGTGGCGAGGTCTGGGACGGACCGAGGTAGAAGCCAGTGAGGGCCTTGGACCCCACTCAAAATTTGAAAATCCAATAGGATACTAATCCAACGACGGCCAAATCCGCCTGTCAAAAGTCCTTCCATAATCAAATTTCAGTATTAAACCCTTTTCGTGAGAATTATGCACAAAGTGAGCAGTAACGACACTTTCTAGGATGTATCCGCTCTTAATAAATGCAGATTTATTGCTACTCTCTTTGTTCCAAATCAATTGTTGCAAATTAAGTACAGCTTTGTACCAAATATGCAACAAATTAATTTGAAACGGAGGAAGTAGTACTTGGTCTATGAATAACGAGGGAAAGTTCATCGTTTAAATTTTTTAAGAGTTATAGAGGCTAAGAGCATCATAATAATGAACTAACTTCTACATCACTGGGTTCTAAAAAGGGCTCTCCAACGTATAACTATGATTTCTATCTTGCCGATGGAATTTATCAGAGTGGGCAACATTTTTCAAACCGGTACATGCTCCCAAGTTAAGAAAGAACTATATTTTTATAATGCTCAAACTGCTGCTAGAAAGGATGTGGAGAGGGCTTTTGTCATTTTGCAGTCCCAGTTTGCTATTGTTCTAGGTCCAGCTAGGTTTTTGGACCAAGGAATCCTATGGTATATCATGACTGCTTGCGTCATATTGCATAATATGATTATTGAGAACGAGTGTGGACAGAACGAGCACTACAATGTCTTTGACCTTATGGAACACCGTGTGCGGCCCTGTAAGAATACAAACCGAATTCAGTGGTTCCTCTAGGTTTGTCATGAGATTAGGGATGCCGACTCTCATGTTGATATTCAGAAAGATATCATGGAGGAGTATGGACATGGCATGGAAACCAATGAAGCCTTTATCGTCTTCGGAATAATTTTATTCTTATAATTTGCGCTAAACTATGTTCTTTTTGTTGGATTATAAGACCTTGATGAATTATGTAATAATTTTATGGGCTGTGGACTTTCAGTTGTTCTTTTACTATGTTTTATATTCATATGAGTATTGTGTCCATACATTTTTGCTCTATTTTACATCGCCTCTTGGGGAAGTGCTGCTCTAAAATACATCACCGGTTGGAGTTGTACACTATCGATACCTTGGTGACGTATATTTTGTACCACCATGTTTTTTGGCTACTATTTTAGGCCATCTATTGGAGATGCTCTAAGAGTGTCTCTAGGAGATCCATAAAAAACCATACCTTAAATACCCACGTCGAGGCACATCCGCGCGCCCTCATGAAGGCCACCACTAGGCCATGTTGTCTTCGTCTCCAGCGGTGGTGGCGACGGCGAAGCGCCGCTCCGCTCTGACCTCCTGCTAGTCGCCTTCTTCCTTGGTCTCCACCACACATAATTTGGTATAACTGGGACATTTGCGGCAGTTGATGCAACATGTCATCTTGGGTGTCTGTTACGGTATTCCATCACCATCAAGGCCTTCAAGGGAGCGGATGAAAATTTTCCTCCTCCTTTGATTTTCCCATGCATGAAAACATCATCGGACTACTCGTAAGATGGCGACGTAGACCCGAATTGATCTATGGTACCGGTGTGTGAAAATTTGTTTGTTGGTAACGGAGGAAATTTCACATAGCATGCCTTGAGTTAGACCATGGCTTTGTCCCATGGGAGGAAAAAAATCAGACATGAGTGAACACCGACTCCTATCTCTTTAAATAAATATTTATATAAAACCATGCACAGCTATCAACGATCGACATAGTGTTTGTTACTTCAGCATCGATCGATTCGGGTAAACTATGTTCTTTTTGTTGGATTATATGAACTTGATGAATTATGTAATAATCATATGGGTTGTGGACTTTTAATTGTTCTTTTACTATATTTTATATTCATATGAGTATTATATTCATACGTTTTTGCTCTATTTTACATCACCTATTAGGGAAGTGTTGCTCTAAAATATATCGATGGTTGGAGTTGTACACTATCGATGCCCTATAAATGTGATATATATTTTGTACCACCATGTTTTTTGGCTGCTATTTTAGGCCATCTATTGGAGATGCTCTAAGAGCGTCTCTAGGAGATCCATAAAAGTCCATACCTTAAATACCCCTTAAACGTGTTCTACGGTATCGCCCGAGGTCGGACAGAGAACAAAAACTGTAAAACCGGTACTATAAATGAAAATCAGTGGTTTTTTTCTTTTTTCTTTTCTTTGGGGGGTTTTATAAAAAAAATAGTGACCTTCTTCCTCTTTTTCTGTATAGACGCCTTCTTTCTCAATCTGTCAATGGATCCTGTCCCTGCTTCCCTAAACAAATCACACGGTAGAAACACGTCGAGGCACATGCGCGCACCCTCATGAAGGCCACCACTCAGCCATGTTGACGCCATCTCCAGCGATGGTGCCGACTGTTAGAACGCGCAGAGATAAACAAAAACTTTTCTACGCGTAACTTCCAAGATCTAGCCGAGGTTGAAGGCCACGAGGATTACCAATAGACGCGCATGTGCGGATTATCCATGAAGCACGTCGATGCAGTGTAGTCCCACGATCCGATCCAGCCGATCCAATCCCGCTATCGTCGAATTGCTGAACGTACAACACCTCTGCCGGTATCCACACGTACGAGGAGGAGCTCCGACGGCGGATTGCTAGTCCGGTGCGGCGGCTGGACTAAGTGGGGCTAGGGTTCCCAACACATGGGAGTGAAAACCTGTGTCTGTTGGGCAACCTGCGCCCCTCCCTATATAGCGAGTGGGAGTGGGCTGCACAAAGATTGTGGCCCATTCACTCCGTGAGTCCAACTCACTAATTCAGTCCATTTCTGGTTCGGGTCCAACCCGACCAATATATTTGCTTCCGCTCTTAAGTGTGCGACCCTGCAGTCTCATGGCGACTTGGACACGATTGAAGTCCAACTCCCAATCGATCAACCGATAGCGGCTCCTAGCAGAACATGCCGACTGCCAAGTGCCATAGAGTCATGGCGACATACCTTCCAATGTGACTTTCATCCGAGTCCCCTTTTCCTCACAATATACCTTGTCGAACTATAGGCGAATTATCGTCATCCCTTAAATAGCTCAACTCTCTTCTCGGTCCATGATATATGATTCATCTGACTAACTCTTAGTCAATAGACCCAATTAACACTCAACCAAGTCACACATGGCCATGCTTCCAGAATCATATCACTCGAGAGGGCCTAGAGAATATCTCTCCAGTCGGAGGGGCAAAATCCCATCTTGATTATCCACATCACGCATCTTGCTTCTCATTCGACCCGAACTCTGCCTTTATAACTGCCTTGTCACAAAACAACGTTTGACAGAGCCTAAGTCGGTGATCCACAACTCGAATTGTGCGACAACCTCATATCTAAGAATTACATTGATTGATACATGCAAATAACGACTTACTCGTAGCATCTCAATATGGGTCAGTACGACTTGCTAAACTCTTTAGCCGAGCCTGTGAAAGTTGGAATGTCATCGCCATGCCTATGACAAGTGGAACCGAGTCATCAGCCAACACTCACATTAGTCTAGGTTGTGTGTCTAACACAACTTTAATGACCAAGGACAATTTAGTATGAACAACATGAATACATAGTTCCACAATCGAATCACATATTCAATGATATATATCAGATGTTCAAAACAAAGACAACTTGATAACTTTATGAATACATTGGGAATTACATCATACATGATTGCCTCTAGGGAATATTCCCGTCAGTGACGGCCAAGCGCCGCTTGGCTCCGCTCCGACCTCCCGCTACTCGCCTTCTTCCTTGGTCTCTGATTGGTAAACCCCAAGAGAAAGGTTGTGAAGAGTGTAGCGGCAAGTTTTCCCTCAGAAAATAAACCAAGGCTGAATTGACCAGTAGGAGGACAAGCAATTTCTCACGGTTGATGTAGCTGAGCTGGCAGGACGCATTATACATCATAAACGTATCCCTAATTTTTTATGCTCCATGATCATATTATGCCAATTGCTACATGTTTTCTCCCTTATTTATATCATTTTTTATACGTTTTCCAGGACTAGCCTATTAACAAGATGCCAAGCGCCAGTCCCCTGTTTTCTACTGTTTTTTGGTTTCAGAAAAGTTGTTCTGAAAACATTCTCGGAATTGGAACCCACAAAGCCCGAAGTGCCTATTTTCCCCGGAAGCATCCAGAACACCAAAGTGGAGTCGAAGACGGGCATTAGGGGGGCCAAACCATAGGCTGGCGCGGGTCCCCCTGGCTGCGCCAGCTATGGGTGTGGGGCCCCCTGGCCTCCACCGCCTCTGCCCTTTCGCCTATTTATTCCCCCCGGATAGAAAACCCTAGGCACCTGATCAAAAATCCCCGAAAAGTTCCGCAGCCGCCGTCGTCGTCAATCCTAGATCAGGAGTGTCGGATATATACCGATTAGAGGTATATCCGGTATTGTCCTAAAGAGCCGGATTACCAGGGTGGCCTGAATGGTAATGGATTACGGTCCATTGGGCGGCCCAGTAATCTGATGCGCAGGAACCAGATTCTAGAAGAACCGGGACCACAACCCACGTGGTACGGCTTGGAGTAGAAGGCGGATTCCTGTCTTCCAAGTTAGAAAATTACCGTAGTCTTCTAGGTTTCCTTTCTGTAAGCCCTAACCCGGCTATCTATATAAAGCCGTACGGGAGAGAAGAAAGACACGAACAATTAGCTAGAAGCCAACTCGACGAGAAGTTAATCCTCGTCCAGTTAGCGAACCCAAACTCACATTGTACTTTTTATACTTCAGGCTTCAGCTCTGATTTAGTGAGATTGCAGGAGTAGGGACGCCGCCTAGTTGCGACGTACCGAACCTAGGTAAAACTTTGGTGTCCCTGGTTGTCATACTTCCACGTTCCCCCACGTCTCTATCAATAGTCTCATGGCACCCCCGTCTATGAACTCTACTATGATGTCTCGACAGTTGGCGCCCACCGTGGGGCCAGCGACGTCAGGCGTTATGTTTCGATCGGGGATACTCGGCGGATTTGGCAGTACCATAACTGTCGGAAGCTTGGAATTCGACAACGACGTCGGGCGCTTCCTCGACAACGGATCGTACATGCCAGCACGAAATCATATGGTAAGTGCATCGTTTTACCGATTGGATTTGCAAACATCTTTATCGGATTAACTGCAGAGGCAATGGGATTCTGTGGTGGAAGTAGATTTATCCCACCCTCCCTATACCCAGTTGAAGAAAACTATGATGCCGTATTTTGCCCAAAATCCAATATCCTGCTGAATTTGCCGCCTCCTCGGAGATGCCTGCAATGAGATCACACTTTATTGGTATGGTGCAATCCGAGATCGCCGAAAACACGGATGAAAGCAAGCCCGTGGAAGAGGCAGAAGAAAACAATCCCACAGCAGAGGTGGAAGATCCGACAACCGCCGACACGGCGATGAACTCGGAAGCCGACTCCGTGCTAGCCGCCATTGAGGCGAGATTAGAGTCGGAACCCGGATCAGATGAACTCGATTCTGAAGACGAAGATGAAGATGCTTTCGAAAGAAAGGTCAAATCTCTTCAAGAGGGATTCCATGAAGTACTTATGGCAAAACCGGCTGAAAACACAGATGCCGAAAGTCAGGAAAACCCCCAAACACCTCCGCCAGATGAGGAAAGAGAGGACGGTGAAGCCAGTCCAACTTCCCCTGATGTCAAGGAATTGACAGAAGATGAACCTGGTAAAAAACCTCCATCTTCCAGAAAAGAAACAAGGCTGCCAAGAAACTCGAATACAAAATATGGAAGAAAAAATTGGCGGAAAACACCAATGAAAACCAGGAAATAGGAGAAGGAAGCGGAGTCAAGCCTGCGGAGAAGAAAAAGAAGGAAATTCCTATTCCACTAATGTCAGAACAGGACGAACGGGATTTACTTCAAACACTAGTGGGACTCCACAAACCCCTTGGAGTGCTGGAAGCCAGGAGACAAGCTCTCCAAAGGCAACAGCAACATCTATTCAGAACTTGGGAAAATCTCCTAAAAACCCAAGCTGACATTAAGTTGCAGCAGGAAGAAATCGAGGAGTGCGAGAGAAGAAATAGATCTAGCATAAAACCTACACGGTTACCCGGAATCGCAAGACCGGAAGTATTGCCGCCGAAGGAACGGTTCCAAAACCCTGCTTGGCAAAAGCAAGTAAACGACATCGATGCCAGGGGTGAACCTGTATACAAAACCGCAGCAGAAAACGTGGAAGCCGCGTTCGCCATCCTCAATGATGATCTGTACTCCAATGATGAAAAACTCCAAGGGGTGTATGCTTTCTTAGGAAAGGCATTGCAACAACAGCAGCGAGGGCAGGCAAGATCTGGGAAGTTGCATGACGACTCAGCCCTATGCAAAACAGCCACATGCGCCGCTGGAGCACCTGGACCTGGAGAACCTGGAGATTCAGGCAATTCAAAAGAGAAGAAAGGAGATCCGAGAAAGGACAAGAAAATTCCCGACAACAAGGATGCATCGTCCAGAAACAGGATCCCATCCACCGAAAGGTGGAAATAACCCCCGAGATCGGGAAGAACAAAACCGGAAAGATGGCAAAGCAATGCCGCCTCCGAGACGCCCTGCTGAAAAAGCCGGAAGATACGACATTCCTCACAGGCGTGAGAGATCCCGTACTCCTCCTAGGAATAAGGAAAGACACAGGAGTAAAAGTCCACCTTATTCCAAAGGACACGATAACGGAGGAAATAAGGATAATCTTGGAAAAGCGCGCTCGCGCAACAATGGACAAGAAAGAAGCAGACCCCCTTCTATCCATTCGTCCGGCAGATATTCCGTTCACGCCGATAGAGCGGAAAGATATGATCTATACTTCGGACCTAAGTGTTTCACTGACAGGATCCGAAGAATAACTCTACATTCTGGCTTTGCCAAAGTTGATCCAACATATCAGAAATATACTGGCAGTACAAACCCGGATACCTGATTCTCAGACTATTATACAGCCGTCTAGATTAACAACAGGACAGATCTAGAGGCAGTAAAATTCCTCCCACTAATGTTACTGGATGGAGCCAGATATTGGATTAACGGGCTTCCGTCAAGAACCATAGATAGCTAGGATGATATGGCTCGATTTTTCACTCAGCATTTTCGAGGAACTTACAAACGCCCCGACAACATCAACCAGCTAAACCGCTGCACCCAGTTTGAAGATGATTCATACGTTGACTTTATCTCAAGATGGACTGATATGAAAAACAGGTGCTCTGGAGTAAGTGATGTAAAAGCAATGCATGCTTTTATGAATGGCTTAAAACCCGGCCTCATACCGTTCATGGTTGGTTCAAAAAAGCACAAAGATCTCGGATCTATGCTTACAACTGCAAACGAGCATGCAGCGGCCAAAGACGACATCAGAGCGAGAGGTGGAAGTATCGACGCTTTGGCTCAGGCCAAAAAGATGCCTCGCTCTGAGAAAAAAACTACTCCAGAGACACAACAAAGGCCCAAAGAAGATAATCTAGCCTTTGGAAAGAATAATGGCAGCAAATGGAAAAGAAGAAACACATAACCTATCTCCTAGACAAAGGAAGAGGGAAAAGATTAAGTCGGAAAACTGTGTCCACCATTCGCAATTTGGTAAACACACCCATACTAATGCATAATGCCGGCTTAATAAGCATATGAGAGGCAGTGCAGGATCCGGGAACAAGGGGAAGAACTCTAAGAGGAAATTCTCCAAGCAAAAGTCAGAAGCTGAAAAAAGACAGTGAATCAGACACTGATGAAAAAATCCAGGAACAGCAGCGAAAAGGCGAACCAAAGTTCCCAAGAGTTGATGGAGAATGCAATTTAACTTTCCTCGCAACTCCCTCAGCGAAGGTGGCAAAGAGGACACTTCGAGAAATAAACGCGGTTGTTCCACCAACCCCCAAATTCTTGAAGTACTCAAATACACCAATTACCTGGGATCAGTCTGATCATCCCGGGAACATCCCAGAACCCGGCACGCAAGCTCTAATTGTAAGCCCTATTGTTAAAAACACTAGGCTAAAAAGAGTGATGATGGATGGATGATCCAACATTAACATAATGTACCTGGATACATTGAAGCACCTGCGAATTTTCGAGACCCAGCTCAATCATAGCAACATACGTTTCCATGGCATCGTTCCTGGCAGACAAGCACAATCCCTAGGAGAAATTTCCCTAGACGTAACATTTGGAGAAAAAGAGCACTACAGGAAAAAATCTCTTTCGAGGTCGTGCCGTTCGAGAGTGTATACCACACAATTCTTGGACGTCCAGCTTTCGCCAAATTCATGGCAAGATCATGTTATATCTATAACAAGCTGAAGATGCCAGGGCCAAAAGGAGGAGTAATCACCATTTCGGGAGACTTCAAACTAGCAAACGAGCTGGAAAAAGGAAACGCCCTTTGCGCAGAAAAAGTGCTAGCAAAGGAGGAGCTAAAAGAGCTGGCAAAAGAAGTATCGCCGACAGAAATGCCGCCAAGAAGAGAAAGCCGGAAGCCGGCAGATAGTTTCAAAGCTTCCGAGAATACAAGGCAGGTTATCCTAGATCCCAAAGATCCGACAAAATTCGTTGTAATGGGAACTGGGATGACTGACAAATAGGAAAGCGAACTCATCAAGTTCCTTCGTGAGAACTGAGATATTTTTGCCTGTTGTCCTGCGGACATGCCAGGTGTACCCAGGGAACTTGCTGAGCATCAACTCAAGGTGATTCCAGGATCTAAACCCGTCAAACAAGGTCTCGGTCGATTTGACGGAAGAAGACGGAAGGCTATTGGCAAGGAAATTATCCGGCTACTAGCAGCTGATTTTATCCGAGAAGTTATACATACTGAATGGTCTGCGAACCCAGTATTAGTCCCGAAGAAAGATAGTACTGTTCTTAGGATGTGTATAGATTACACCGGCCTCAACAAACTGTTTCCAAAAGATAGGTTTGCGTTGCCGCGAATCGATCAAATAATAGATGCCACTGCTGTCTCTGAGCTCTTATGCTTTTTGGATGCTTATTCTGGGTACCATCAAATACGTATGAAGGAAGAAGACAAGATCAAAACCTCCTTCATAACCCCGTATGGAACATACTATGACATAACCATGCCATTTGGCCTGAAGAACGCAGATGCAACTTACCAGCGTTGCATGCAACGATGTTTGCATAGTCAGATTGGTAAAAATATTCACGTTTATGTGGACGACATTGCCATCGTTTCCAAGGAAAAGGACACACTCCTTGAAGATTTGCGAGAAACCTTCGAAAATTTACGCACTTACAAAATGAAGTTGAATCCATTAAAGTGCGTATCTAGGGTTCCCACGGGAAAACTTCTGGGTTTTATCGTTTCTCACAGAGGAATAGAAGTAAACCTGGAAAAGATCAAGGCAATCTTGAACATCACAAGGCCTACGTTCTTAAAAGATGTACAAAGATTGTCGGGTTCTGCATCCGCCGTCAGCAGGTTCATAAGCCGGCTAGGAGACAAAGCTCTGCCATTATACAAGTTGTTGAAAATTCCGACAAATTTGAATGGACAGAAGAGGCGGACAAAGCATTAACCCAGTTAAAAGAAACCTTGATGAAGGCCCCGATTTTGGCATCACCAAAAGACGAAGAACCCATGTTACTGTATCTCACAGCAACAAACAGGGTTATCAGCGATGTGATAGTTGTGGAAAGACGGAAAGAAGAGTAAAGAATACCAGATCAACATCTGGTGTATTATGTAAGCGAAGTTTTTTCCGAGTCCAAACAAAGGTACCCACACTATCAAAATCTGGCATATGGCGTGTGTTTTGCATCTCGAAAGCTCCGCCATTATTTCCAAGGACATTCCATAACAGTGGTATGTAAAGCACCACTAGGGGATATAATTAACAATGCGGACGCAACAGGCCGAGTAGCCAATTGGGGCATCGAGCTGGCTGCGTTTAACATTAAGTACCAACCCCGGACGATAATTAAATCCCAGGCGTTGGCAGATTTCGTCGCTGATCGGACAGAAGCAAGGGAAAACACACCAATGCCGGAGTCTGAATACTGGGTTATGCACTTTTATGGGTCCAAGATGAAGGAAGGCGCTGGAGCTGGTGTAGTGCTAAAATCCCCAAAGGGAGATATTATGTAGTATGTATTACAAATACACTTCAACGCCAGCAATAATGTGGCAGAATACGAAACTTTGCTTCATGGCTTGCACATTGCAAAAGAAATAGGCGTCAAACGCATATTATGCTATGGAGACTCAGATTTGGTACAACATCAGCTCAACCAAACATGGGACGCCAAAAGCCCCATCATGGCCGAATATCGGAGAACGGTTGACGAGTTTACTATTTGCTTCCTGGGATTCGAAGTACTTCACGTCAAAAGAGAAGAAAATTGGAACGCGGATGCATTAGCCCGCATGGGCTCGGAAAGAGTGAAAACCCTACCACCAGGTGTGTTTGTCCAACTTTTGCATAAACCATCGATAAAAGGTGGAGATGTTGATTATCCACTTGTTTCCGAGTCAATCGAAGTCCTGCTCGTTAACCCGGATTAGACAATCCCATATTTAAACTTCTTAGTAGATCAGAAGTATTCGGATGGAGCAGACGAGGTCTTGCAAAGACAAATAAAACGTCGATGCAAAGGATACACAGTAATTAATGGTTGATTGTATACCGCGACACTATCGGAATCTTTCAGCGATGTATTTCGCCAGAAGAAGGCCGACAAATACTGTAAGAAATCCACGCAGGAGATTGCGGACATCATGCTCAATCAAAAAGCATAGTTAAGAAAGCATTCTGTGCAGGGTTTTTCTGGCTAACAGCCAAGACAGATGCCGAACACATAGTAAACACATGTACCGGATGTCAGTATTACGCCAAGCAGACGAATATGCCAGCCCAAGCACTCAAAAATATCCCTATCACATGGCCATTTGCGGTCTGGGGGCTAGATATGATGGGACCATTCAAAACAGCAAGAGGTGGGCTCACACATCTACTCGTTGCAGTAGATAAGTATACCAAGTGGGTGGAGGCAAAACCCATCAAAAATCTTGACGGTGTAACTGCCAGGAATTTCATCATTGACGTAGTCATGAGATACGGCGTTCCACACAGCATAATCACTGACAACGAGACAAATTTCTCTATTGGGGAGTGGGCAAAATATTGCCGACAAACGGGAATTCGCCTAGATCTTGCATCTGTGGCACACCCGCAATCCAATGGGCAGGTTGAAAGAATGAATAGGTCAATCCTGCAAGGAATACGCCCAAGACTCGAATCTCCTCTTCATAGAGAAGCTGAAGCATGGGTAGAAGAGTTACCTTCCTTGCTTTCGAGTATTCGAACAACACCAAATAGGTCAACAGGGCAACCCCATTTTTTCTAGTTTACGGCACGAAGCAGTTCTTCCTACGGACATGATCCATGACAGCCCGAGAGTGCAGGCTTTCGATGACTCGGATGCCGAAAGTGCATGACAGGATGCCGTCAATCTTCTAGAAAAAGAATGAGAACTTTTGCTTCAAAGATCCACCATTTATCAGCAAGGATTACGACGCTACCATAGTCGGAAAATCAGGCATCGTTCTTTCAAAGAAGGTGACCTAGTGCTAAGATTGGTGCAGGAAACAAAGCATAAGTTAGCCCCAGTTTGGGAAGGACCATTTGTCATTAGCAAAGCTATGAAAAATGGATCATACTATCTTGTAGATATTCGGGATACAGAGGATGATCCCAAAAGACCGAATCGCAAAAGAAAGAGAAAGATAGATGTCGAACTAGGAGAGACCAAAATACCCTGGAGCATCTAGCAGTTACGTCCCTTCTACACTTAGTTCAATTTCTATGTAAACATCTTTGAGATCATGAAATAAAGTTGTCGGAATTCATATATCTATGTTTTTACATGTTTATTATAGTATAAAGCATAAATCCACCTTATCTATTTCCCAATGATCTTTCAAAATACTCAATGTTAACCCGAACTGTGCATGCGTGCTCGGAGTTAAAAAAAATTGAATGATTTTTCAGCCTAAGGAGGCTTAAGGAAACCCAGATTGTGCCTGCGTGCCTGAGTTTCATACGAAATTCCTTACTTTTTCTCTAAGTATTATCTGATTGTTTTTATGTTGGGTCACTGGAGCTAGTAAGTAAAAATGCCTTTAGTATGATCCATGTTTCCGAGTTTCGACTGATTGGCTATACCCAGTCACTTGGCATGAAGATTAGATACTACCGAGCCATTTCAAACACTAGGGACAATTAAGACATATAAACCAGAGAACTTAGAAGATAGAGGAATAAAAACCCAGAAAACTTGCAAAGACTTAATAATTTAACTGCAAAAGCGGAGTACTTGTTTATACAAAGGAATAGAAAGCATTACAATAAGGTTTACATTGTAAGAACAATAATGCTTTTTTTTCCTATCTCTACATAGGGCCAGGCAGCTTCTTCAGGCATCCGAGTCATCCTCTTTGCTGGTGGATTCCTCAGGAGTTGCCGGGATTTCCTCCTCGGGGTAGAAGGTGGAGATGTGCACCATGTTGGCGATCTTGGTGGCGTGACCTTTGATTTCATCAAAGATGCTAGCCCGTTGAGCTGTTGTGTATCCCTGAGGGATCCCGGACGCCACAAGCCAAGATTTGGCAGTGGGGTAGTGCATGCGCATGAGCCCAAGGGCCATGCGTGAACCACCGCGAGCCCTAGATCGGAGCAGGGACTCGTTGCAATCCGCCACCTCCACGATAGCTTCCGGAAGTTTTTCAACTTCCGAGAACTCCCCAGATCTGGCGGGAAGATACTTATTAACAAGTAACATTCCCGCAACCTTGATCGCGGTGAAGACCTTCCCGAAAGCCCAGATTCTTTCAATCCGGGTAAGATGGGAGCTACCTCCTGTTCCAATCAATACACAAGCGTTAGGAAAAACAGGAGAAGAGGAAACAAGGAAAATCCGGTAAAAGGCAAAGTAACTTACCGAGAATCCGGTCCATCTCGGTGCCTTCTTCTAGGCGCTGGTTCAAGGCGTTCTCCAGATCCCGGATGGTGGCCTTATCTTAGTCGGCCTGGTTGGAGGCCTTATATTCGACAATGCCAACAGCTAGTTGGCTGGCCTCCAGGTCCTGCTGTAGCTTCACATTTAGCTTGTGAAGATCTAGGTTCTCGTGGTGGAGGTTTTCGGTGTTGCCGGCATCTTCAGCAACTTGTTTGGATTTCACCAAATAAGTTGAAAAGCAAGTAAAAAAGAAGAGTTAGAAACTCGGAAAAATACTTTGACAAAATTGCGAATGAAAGCAGAGAAAAATTTTATTACCCGCTAGTTCACTTAGCTGTTGCTGAGTAGATGCCAGATCTGCCTCCTTATCTTCAAGAATTTTAAGAAGGGTTTTCACCTCCATATTCTTGATGGTAAGTTTGGCGAAAACTTCCACGTTGATGTTCTCGTCAGTTTGCTGAAACATGGAAAATAAAGAGAAAATTCTTAAGTAAAAAAAAGCATAACAATGAAAAAAAAGTACTAAGTCAAAAGTATACATTCGGCTTATTACTTGGGGGCTAGAGATATTACCAGGCTCATCCTGGTCAAGTTTGCCAGGTTTTCATTGAATTCTTTTGCATAGTGTGCAAAACGAATCCCGACATTGCAAAGGCCGTCCTGGATGACCTGTCGAGGTGAAAACACAAAGTTATTCTTTACAATAAGCCCGCCTTGCGGCCAAGGGCGGATTAGAGGTGCTGGAGCGAAGAATTTGGTTGCCACGGATGAATATATCCGTGTTCGTCAAATGGTTCTTCTTTTACCTTGAATTCCTTGTCGAAAGTTGGGATGGGTGCTTCTTCAGCTGTGTAAGAAGTTCCACCCGTCTCCGGCACCGCCCTTTCCCTCGCGTCTGGCTCAGACGCAAAAGGTTGGCTGGTCTGCAAGGGTTCCTCCTCCCTAGAAATCACGTTCTCCTCCGCAGATGCGACTAGAGTGTCGGGAGCAGCAGCATGAGAAGGTTGTGACCCTCTCCGGGCAACAGACTTAAGTTTTTTCAGCCTTTTTGGCTTCAATGTTGTTGGAGCCAGGCTAGAAAGAAAATTCCTGAGAAATTAGAATTCTGAGACAAAGGAATGAAATTCCGAGAAAGAGTAAAACCGGATGTCTAACCTGGAGGTAGCGACAGGAACCCCATCCAGATCGATTATTTCCTGAGTAGTAGAAGGCTTCTTGCGTTTCCGCCCACCTGCGAAGCTACCACGCATGGCGTATAACTCGGCATCGGACGCAAGATCCTCCTCAGGAAGATCAACAATCTGTCAAAAAAGGACAAAGTTCGAGTTAAATATCCAACAAAGAAGAAACGCAAAATCAAAGCCCAAAATGATTAAGCATACCTTTGGAGCTGGGTTTGTCGCCGTGTACATTGGCCGACTTTCCTCATATTGGTCGCGGGTTGCGACCAATTGGTTGACGCGTTTCCTTAAATCTTTGGCCGTCAAAGATTTGTCTGTTGTCTGCATCGCGTCTCCAGCTCCCGAGTATTTGCACATAAGCCGGGGACCGTGATTGGCCAGAAGTTGAATCCGCCTTTCTAACTAGCATAGAACTGTATCCATGCCAGTGAGTGATGGAGATGCGGAGACGAGTTTGGCGATGCGCCGCTTGATCCTAAGCAGATCCAGCAGCAGAGTCTGAACTGCCTCCACATCCCAGTTTTCCTGAGGAGTGGCGGCAGAATTGATGAAAGGTGGAATCCCGTTTCCTTTCCAGGAAACGGAATGTCTTGGTGGTAGAAGAAGAACCCGTCCAAAATTTGACGGATTCTGATGTTTTTATCTTGGGGAACCAATCCTCCCTAAATCTACGTTGGGTAAAGGATATGGTCCTGCAAGTTGGGAGTGCGCCCTCAGAGGGGTTTCGCTTAACCCCGAAGCAGTACTGCCAAAAATCTAAACTAGGCACGAATCCTAGATACCCTTCGAAGAGGGCCTGGAACCCAGCTAGATATAGAATGGAGTTTGGTGGCACGCTGTGGGGTTGGATGTTATAGTGGTTAAGGATTAGAAGAAAGAAGGCGGAAGGTGGAATTCCCATACCTCGGGAAAGATGCGAGGTTAGGAGAACCCTTTCCCCGGCTTTGGGCAAGGGCTCAGAGTCGTCCTCCTCATGCCTCCACTTCCCCTTCACAATCAGCCCCTCCTTCTCCATTCTCGGAAGAAGGGAAGGGGCTAAGTTGCACTGACTCCAATTGCCGGACATCTCGCCCTCGTCTTCGGCTCCGGCAGCGGCTGCCGCAGCGGCGAGCTCCTCCCCGACGAGGAGGATCTTCTCTTCCGCCATTTTGGGGGCGAATGGTGGAGGCGGCGCGGAAGAAGAGGCGACCAGGTTCTCATCTGTGAGAGGAGAATCCTCACGAGCCTGGTTGCCGGAAGTTTTCTCCGGCGCGCTCGCGGCGGCGCGGCTCAGAGAGTCGAGTTGCGCGTCCATATTGTTTATTATCTCGTCGATATCGATGGAGACGGAGTGCTCCTGTAACATCCCAAGTATGAAATACCCCTTAGAATGTTTGAGTTATTGTTTTATTTCAAGTATTGCATCATGTCATCATGTTTAATTATTTGTTTGCAATTGTTACTATTTGTTTTGCATCTGTTTTATCTTGTTTTCATAATCAAACTCAAACAAATTCAAATGGTTATTTTCATACTTGCTCTGTTACAACATTTGGAATAAAAATCACAAATGAACACCATCTATTTGTTGTCATAATTTTTCAATATGGATCCATTAATAAAATGGTGTTATATATTCCACTAAGTCTTTCCAAATTGGTTTACAAATTCAAAGCAAATCATCATCAACACCTCATTTGGAAATTATCAAATATCAAACCATTCCAAGGTTTCTAGTCCAACTAATAATAGGGTTCACCCTATTAAGTGGTTGTTTCTATTAATTAACAAAATATTCCAATTCAAATCAAATATTTCAAACAGAGTCAATTTGAAACTATAAAAATAATAACCAAAACTTTCTCTAATTCCTTGTTTCCAATTAATCCCTTTGGGTAACCTTATTAAAAGGTTGATTTCTTTAATCAATTTGAATATTCAAAATCATATAAATTGGCTTATTTTTAAAACAGCAATGTAAAAGTTGAATTTTCAAAAAACCTATTTGCTAACTGTTAGCTTTTGAGCTAACATGGTCCCATGAATTTTCTCAAAATTTTTAAAGTCCAAAACCCTACCAAATTCTTCCAAAACTGTTTTCTGCAAAAAAAAAAGTAAAACAGGAAAAAAATAAAAGGAGAAAACAGCCGCGCGCAGCAGCAGCTAACTAGCCCAAGCCCACCTAAGCCTACAGCGCGCAGCCCAGCCCGCTCTACCCTAACTTACCGCTTCAAAGTTCGTGCGGATCTTCTTTCTCGAGTACGGCAGTGCATCCGAGCACTCCACGTCGGAGTACGGCCGCGCCGACGGCCAGGAGAGCGCCGTGGCCCCTATTTATCCCCCTAAGACCTCCCTGGCAGATGCCCTAGCCTAGGTTCCCTGTTCCCTCCTCTCCGCCGCCGTCAATTTCTCCTCCTCGTCGCTCTCCCCCATCTCTGAATCCCTCGCCGGCGACAGCTCTCTGAACCCCGCCATGGCGCCGCCACTCTCTACTCCCACCTAGCCACTGGCCTACTGGAACCGACTCGCCACCCTTCCCTCTTCGTTCTGGACACCGTAGCTCGCTCAGAGGGGCACGGAATCAACGACGTCGTCATCGTCACCGCCGCGGCCCCATCTCGCCGTCGACCACCTTCTGCTTCCTCGACGCCCCGCGGTGAGCAGCCACCACGACCCTCTCTCCCTCTGTTGCTCCAGCACCTGCACCTCCAGATCAGCACACGCACACGCCAGCAAGCAACGCACGGCGACCATCTATCGTAGATCGCCGCCGTTTAGCCGTGCTTCTCTGTCAGTGTCGCGGAAGCGCACGCTCGTCAGAAAGTTCAGATCCGCGACTGAAACTTTACCCTCACTGCGTGCCTGTTATCTGACAACGAGTGCGAGCAGCCGCAGTGGTTCAGCGCGTGTGTGTGCGAGCGCGCGGTCGAGGGATCGAATCCCCGCGGCCGCATAAAAACCCCCCCTTTTTTATTTCCTCCTCGCTGACAACCAGGGCCCATTCGTCAGCCGCGTTTGTGCCACGCGGGCACAGTGAGCCCACGGGGCCCCCCTGGCAGCGTGTGGGTACGTTTCCAGTGGGTATAAAACATTTTTAAAACATTCTGTTTTCCAAACTAGGTCCAAATAATCACAGATTGGCCCCTGGTTTCAAAACCATCATATCTTTTATTTTATAACACTAAAAACTGCAAATAAAATATGCACACTGATCTAAATTCAATTGTCTATCTTTTGGAAACATTTGTTCCCTGTTTTGAAATTTCAAAATGCATTTAAAATTCAAAGTTGAATAATTCAAATATAGTTTGCAATAATTCATACTAATTCCAAATAAGGCAAATAGAATATGTTTTTCATACCATTTTGAATATCCTATTCAAATATAAAATTTGCTTCATTGTTTGAATAATTTAAATTGCCTAAATAATTTAATACTTGTTTAATTCAATTAAATTTGATAAAATCATAACTTGCCTAATATAAAATATTTTTGAACATGCAAAATATGTTTTCAACCCATCAAAGTGTGAACTTTTCAAATGTGAATTTGAATTTATGATTTGAACAAATAAAATTCAAATAATATTCAAACTTGTTTTAAATTGTTTAATAAATTGTTTAATCTTGTTTAATATTGTTTAATTCATAATAAATTCATCCTAATTCAAATTTCAATATTTGAAACATGTAATCCAACTAAAATTTGATGTTCTTTTCAAATATAAATTTTGTTAATTGTTTTGCACACTTTAAATTGATGAAAACAATACTTGTTTGTGTGACATGTTTAAGTAACCAAAATTTTCCAAACTTAATAAATAAATTCCAAACTTGTTTTATTCCTTTTCCTTTGCATCTATTATTGTTATTTGTTGTTATCTTGTTATCATCATCATGCATGCATCATGCTAACAACTTTCACATAATAATTAATTGTAAATCATTTGTTTCCACTTAATTCAATGGATCTTTTCCATATGCAATCCAATTGCATATGGGTCCATTTAAATTGTGTTATCATGTTAGCTAGTTTATTTTGATGCAACCATTAATTTGTCATGCATCATCTTGATTGTGCACAATGCCATGAAAATGATTGTTTACCTTTCTGTTTTGTTTGTTTGCTTCTTCTCGAATAGACGACGACGTTGAGACAGACGACCTTTACAGCACCCCTTCTGAGGATCTAGCTCAGTACCCGGCTGTTGAGTTCGCAGGCAAGTTATCACTCACATGAACCATTGTGTTCCTTTCAACCCTGGTTACCTATACTTTCCGTTGTCTATTCTTGCTAGCCTTAGTGGTAGTTGTTTCTGTTACGAACCTATCACATGAATCCTTCAACCCTGATATTGCCTCACCACCCCTCCTACAACCCCATTGATTGAGCCAGTGTCTTACTAGTATGCTTAGGTTGTTTTGCTCGAGTCTGTTACCCGTTACTTTCAGTTACTATTTTTCATTATGTTTTGGGGGCTCGATGTTTAATCAATCAATCAATCAATCATGCTAGAATTATTGTTAATAATAACTTGATGATAAGGCACCGGCAGGAGGCCCTGTGTGGTTTTGAGGCCTGCTAGTGTCGACCCTAATAGGAAAAGGGTCTTGTCTACTGATCCATGATGAGCGCACTACCCGCATGTGGGAAGCGAGTATGGGCGCCCCCCTCAATTTGATTCGATTCGCATCTCGTCCAAATCATCTCATTTAGTTCGTGCTTTCTATTTGCCGCATGCATGTTTTTGCGAGCCCAGCGCAGGGTGGAACTTTCGTAGTCGGCATATAGGGGGACACGGTCTTAGAGTGCTATGAGGGTCCCTTTTCTTCGGGGCTTGATTAGCCGTGCGCCCAAGGTGCTTTGGGCTTGATGCGGAGAAGAGTTGAGTTGTGTTGAGTGCCCCGCTTGGTGGGAGGCATCCCATCTGGCGGGTTATTCATACGTGTACGGCCAAATTGGTGCAACCCTGCAGGGATAATCTTCTCGAGAAGCCGTGTTTTCCGCGGTTATGGTTAACTTGGTGAAAGTACTGGCTAACAAGTACTCAGGACAACTTAAACCTAATGATTCACAAACTCACACCCCATGATTATCAATTTGACTAGTAATAGGATTATTGTCACAATAACTTGATTCATCTTAATCCAACTGTGTGAGTTATCCTCGGATTGCTTCTTTGGATAAGGGGCGAGATCCAGGATGGGTTTGTTTGAAGTTATCTTTCAGTTGGTTACAACCCTCGATCTTTTCCCCTTTCTGATAGTTGGAAGTGATAGAATCTCTGTAGTTGGTTAGTGCAGCCAGTTGCCGCATCTTTTATATACCCCCTTCTTTCCGTTGAACCCAAGTCATCTGTGCTTGTGTTGACGGGTTATACTTTGGTGAACTGTGAGTCTTGCTTGCCAGTACGTCTATGTACTGACCCCTTTGGGGTTGTGGTTTCCGCAGACTACGATTACGAGGATCCAGGTGACGGCTACTACGTGGAGTTTGACGAGGCTGCTGACGAGTAGTTAGCGGACCCGGGCAGGATCCGAGACATTGTGGATGGGCTCCGTCTTTATTTCAGTTCCCGGCTTCTTAAGCCTATTTGGATTTTGTCTGTACTCAGACCCCTTTGAATGCTTCCGCTGATGTAATGAATGCTATGTTGGGACATGTGTCCTCTGGATGACTGTATTTGCTATTTCTGCCTTAGTGAAGGCCATTTGCTACCTTATTTCAATCTTTTGTGTCGTAGAGGCATGTTGTGTTATCCCTTTGTTCAAAGCCGTTGACGTACCATGTGTGTATGGTATGAAGTACGTCAATGGTAGTGTCCTGATTTCTACAGGATAGTTTACATCGACGGTGAACAGTAGCGATGGGTTGTCACACATAAGTGTTGGCCTACTCGTAAGAGGACGCGGGTGCCGGAAAGCCCCGTAATCCCATCAGAATACTGTTCAGTTCGTACGGTGAGTATCCTATAGAAGTCCGGGTGCGACAAATGGTATCAGAGCCTGTCTGCCTGTAGGATCCCTTTTTACTGGTCGCAGTTGAGTCTAGAAACTATTTTGTAGCTATATAGGAAAAATGAAACGTGAGAGTAGGAATTCTGCCATTTTTCTTCTTTCCCCACCCACCCACCCTTTTCTGGTAAGGAAGTGCAACGTTGTTTTCTGTTCTCACCTAAACTTTCAAGTTAGGATTTCACGTGTTTTGGGTTCTCCGTAGTACCTCAGGACTTTTGGTCTCGTTTTCCCGATGTTGCTTCGATATCCTGTTCTTCTAAAGAACCTTTCGCCCGTTGAAACCTTGTTGTTTTCCACTTCAATTCTTCTACCGGAGTCTAATCAAAACCTCCCAAATCATCTGCAGATGGATCTCAGGTTCTTCCCGCAGGTGGTTCGGATGACTCGCTGTGAGAGCACCGCCGGTTATCCGGAGATGCTGAGAGACATGGTTACCTATCTGGGGTTCCATTGGGCACCAGAGTACCAGGTCTACGAGCAGCAGCGAGAGTTTGACCAGACCTACTACCAGGCTATCGTCTACATTCTGTCGGATGATGGCAGGAGCGTTGTCCACCGCTACGAGGCAGTAGGTTCCACAGTGGATATGGCCGTGCAGCAGGCAGCTTACGTGAGTCTCACCGTCCTCCGTGCTGACTACTGGGGGTTTGATGATTCCATCTATCGTCACATCCCCCGTGGTTACATCACGGCAGCGGGAGTTCACTTCACTCTCCACAGCAACCTGGATACCTACGAGTCTGATAGCTCCAGGCTGCACACCACTGCTCAGTTCGTGAGGCACAGTGACGCAGTTGCTTCCGCACTTTCTTAGGAGTTGGCCTCAGTCAGGGAGCAGCTCTATCTGGCGTTGACTCGTCTGGCTACGTACACCACAGACTGTTGGAGACGACCGCTTTGCGCGTTTTACTCAGCCAGCTGGGTTTCCGCTGCCAGATGCTGGAGGTTACGAGCCGATCAGAGGTCCACTTCTCGACCTTGGTCCTGGTTACACTGGGATTCCCCGCTTTGGAGCACAGGGAGACGACGCTTTCTACTTCACCACACCGAGAGTTGCTCTCAGAGCAGTCCCGCTCTACGTGGATCGTCGTCATACCTACTTCCGGGGGATTCCTCCGCACCGTATCTCTCGTCGTACTACTCACCGCCGTCCTGCGTGATGAGCATGGGAGTACCGATGTATCCATTTCTAGCTATGTTTAGTTATCCTTGTTTTTCGAACCATGTATTGGTCTGTTGGGTATTCTGATGTATTTGAACATGTGATGATGTACCTTTTGGTTATCTATTCATGCGTCGGAATAATCTCACTTTCGGTTACCAAGTCTATCCTTTTTCTGTTGTTGTGCTAAAATGAATGTCTATTCAGGATGCCGCCAACAAGGAGCAACCCGCCGGAGCCACCTCCGCTCACGGAGCTGTTGACTCAGATGACTCAGGTCGTGGCTCAGATGGCCCAGATCCAGGCTAACCAGCACATCAACCAGAATGCTCCGCGAGTCAGCATCAAGGAGTTTCTGAGCATGGGGCCGAGAGCTTTCGTGGCAACACGTGAGCCTCTGGATGCTGATGACTGGATCAGGGAGATGAACAGGGCTCTGGAGATTGCTCATGTAGCTGAGGAAGATAAGGTCAAGTATGCCACCTACCTACTGAAGGGTCAGGCAGCTACTTGGTGGGAGAACTACCAGACCATGAGAGCTGGCTATCCTATCACCTGGGGATGTTTCAAGGATGCCTTCCTGAAGCACCACATCCCATATGGTCTCATGGAAAGGATGCGTGAGGAATTCTGCTCTCTCAAACAGGGCAAGCTGGACGTCCTCGGCTACCAGAACGAGTTCAATCGTCTAGCTGGATACGCTGGTGACGAGGTGTCCACTGAAGCCAAGAAGATGGCAAGGTTCCGCCGAGGTTTTAACCCAGAACTGAAGTACGCTCTCACCAACGTCAAGTGCAAGGACTTCGTGGAGCTCGTGAACACCGCGCTCAATGAGGAGAATGGGCGCAAGGCGTTCGAAGAGTCACGTAAGCACTCACGTGAGGGTGGTTCCTCCTCCAACATGACCACCCCTCCGCAGAAGCGCCGCATCTGGGTGCCAAATGGTGGGTGCTGTCACTCGGGCTCCAAATGCCCAAGCTTCTCCAGGCTTTGGTCCCCGCCCAACCAACCCATCTCAGATGCAGGGTCAGAGGATTCCAATGGGGCAGCCAAGGCCAGGTCCTCCTCGTGTCGTCACTTGCTTCAAGTGCAAGGAGACTGGACACTACGCTGATAAGTGCACTCAGAGGCAGCTACCTCCACCTCCTCGCCCCAACACCAACCAGGCAATGGTTCGTGCTCCCCCGGCTAAAGCCTTCAACTCCAACAACAGGCCTGTCGGGAGGACCGCGAGGGTGAACCATATCAAGGCCGACAAAGCTGAGGAAGCTGCTGACGTCGTTCTCGGTATATTACCCGTAAACTCTTTTCCAGCTAAAGTGTTGTTTGATACTGGAGCATCGCATTCGTTCATGTCAAAGATCTTTGCTACAACGTACAATTTAGCTCTGGTTCCGCTAAGCAATCAAATCTATGTGCATTCTCCGGGAACTAAAATGATTACTTCCAAAATAAGCATGGACAATCAGATCCTAATTGGAGGTCGCATATTCCTTGCTTCACTCATGTTGCTGGGAAATTCTGACATTGATGTCATTCTTGGTATGGATTGGTTGAAGACCCACAAAGCTAAAATTGACTGTGCTCAAAAGTCAATAACTCTCTCTCACACTTCAGGCCAGATAGTCTATTCTCCATATGGATCAAGTTCTGTTCAGCTGTTCAACCTCGATGCCAAACCCCTTCCTGCAATTGAAAATGTTCCGGTGGTTTGTGAATTCCCTGACGTCTTTCCAGAAGAGTTGCCAGGGATGCCTCCGGACAGAGCAGTTGAGTTCGTGATCGAGCTTGAGCCAGGTACTGCTCCAATCTCTAAGCATCCATACAAGATAGCTCCTCCTGAACTGAAATTGTTGAAGGAGCAAATCGATATGTACATGGAGAAAGGTTACATTCAGCCTAGTTCCTCCGCTTGGGGTTGCCCAACTCTGTTTGTTGCCAAGAAGGATCAAACAAAAAGACTCGTGGTTGACTATCGTCCTCTCAACGAGAAAACCATCAAGAACAAGTATCCAATTCCTCGTATCGATGATCTTTTTGATCAACTTGCTGGAGCCTCAATATTCTCAAAGTTGGACTTGAGGATGGGTTACCATCAGATAAAGATCAGAAAGGAAGATATTCCAAAAACAGCTTTCACCACTCGTTACGGTCTATATGAATACACCGTCATGTCCTTTGGTCTCACCAATGCACCGGCAACGTTCTCAAGACTCATGAATTCTGTCTTCCATGAATACCTCGACAAGTTCGTTGTGGTATATCTTGATGACATTCTCGTCTACTCAAAATCCGAGGAAGAGCATGGAGAACACCTTCGTCTCACTCTCATGAAACTTCGCGAGCATCGTCTGTATGCCAAGTTCTCCAAATGTGAGTTCTGGATTCCAGAAGTGGCATATCTTGGTCATATCATCTCTGCCAAAGGCATAGCCATTGATCCTGAAAAGGTTAAGGCAATTGTTGATTGGAAACCCCCTAAGACGGTGAAGCAAGTCAGAAGTTTTCTTGGCTTGGCTAGCTATTGCCGTCGTTTCGTCCAAAACTTTTCTAAGATTGCCAAACCTCTCACTGATCTCACAAAGAAGGACAAAAAGTTCGTTTGGACTCCACAGTGTGATGAGAGTTTCAACCTCCTGAAGACTAAACTCACCTCCACCCCAGTTCTGGTTGGCCCAGATACTACCAAACCTTTCCAGATATTCTGTGATGCATCTCTCCAAGGCCTAGGAGCAGTTCTTATGCAAGAACGTCAAGTTGTGGCTTATGCTTCACGTCAGTTGAACCCACATGAGCAAAACTATCCCACACATGATCTTGAACTTGCAGCAGTTGTGTTTGCCCTCAAGAAATGGAGACAATACTTGTTGGGTAACAAAACTGAAATCTTTTCCGATCATAAGAGTCTGAAATACATCTTCACTCAGCCAGATCTGAACCTCAGGCAAAGGAGATGGATTGAGAAGATTAAAGACTTTGATCTCACCATTTCTTACACTCCAGGCAAGGCTAATGTTATGGCCGATGCTCTCAGTCGCAAATCCTATTGCAATAATCTCATGATCATGGAAAGCCAACCTCCACTTCATGAAGAATTCCAGAAGCTGAACCTTGGTCTTGTCCCTGAAGGATACCTTGCTAGCTTGACAGCCAGTCCAACTCTCGAGGACAAGATTCGTTCTGAACAACTTCGTGATACTGAAATCAAGAAGATTGTAGAGCACATCAAGGAAGGCAATGATAAATTCAAGTCCTTCTCAATTGATGACAAGGGAACTGTGTTCTTCGAAGGACGCATTGCAGTTCCTCAGATTCAAAGTCTCAAGGATATCATTCTCAAGGAGGCTCATGAAACTCCTCTCTCCATCCACCCTGGAAGTACAAAGATGTACCAGGATCTCAAGACTCTGTATTGGTGGCCTGGCATGAAACGTGAAATTGCTCAATACGTTTCTGAATGCGACGTTTGTCAACGTGTTAAGGCAGTCCATCAGAAAACAGCCGGTCTACTCCAACCTCTGAAAATTCCTGAGTGGAAGTGGGACATGATTGAAATGGACTTCGTTACTGGGTTTCCAAAGTCCAAGAAGGGCAACGATGCAATCTTCGTTGTTATTGATCGTCTCACTAAGGTAGCTCACTTCTTTGGTGTCAAGGAAACTATCTCAGCTAGCCAGTTAGCAGAGCTCTACACAGCAAAGGTTGTTCCCCTTCATGGTGTTCCATTGGAAATAAGCTCAGACCGTGGAAGTATCTTCACTTCTCATTTCTGGAAGAGCTTTCAAGAAGCATTGGGCACTAAACTTCTGTTCAGCACAGCTTATCACCCTCAGTCTCAGGGGCAAGTCGAAAGAGTCAATCAGATTCTCGAGGATATGCTCAGAGCATGTGGTCTCTCCTTTGGCATGAAATGGGAGGATTGCCTTCCATATGCTGAATTCTCCTACAACAACAGCTACCAGGCAAGCCTAGGCATGGCACCATTTGAGGCACTGTATGGTCGCAGATGCAGGAGTCCAATCAATTGGTCTGGAGCTGGTGAACGTTCACTCTTAGGCCCTGACATTGTTAAGGAAGCCGAGGAGAAAGTTCGTATCATTCGTGACAATCTCAGGATTGCTCAGTCTCGTCAGAAGAGCTATTATGATAGCAAGCACAGGGATATGATCTATGCACCTGGTGATAAGGCATATCTCCGTGTAACTCCCCTCAGAGGCACTCATCATTTTGGTGTGAAAGGAAAGCTTGCACCAAGATACATTGGTCCTTTCAACATTCTCTCAAGGCGGGCGGAAAATGCTTATCGTCTTGAACTTCCAGAAAAACTATCCAAGGTGCACGATGTGTTCCACGTGTCACAGCTCAAGAAGTGTTTCAAAGATCCAGATCGTGCAGTTGATCATGATTCCATTGAACTGCAAGATGATCTATCTTATGAGGAGCACCCTATTCGTATTCTCGATGAGACCGAGCGTAAGACTCGCAACAAGAGCACCAAGTTCTTGAAAGTGCAATGGTCGCATCATTCCGATAAAGAGGCAACGTGGGAGACCGAAGAGGATCTTTGCAAGAAGTATCCGGACCTTTTCACATCTCAGTAAGGAATCTCGGGGCACGATTCCTTCAAGGGGGGGGGGCGTTTTGTAACATCCCAAGTATGAAATACCCCTTAGAATGTTTGAGTTATTGTTTTATTTCAAGTATTGCATCATGTCATCATGTTTAATTATTTGTTTGCAATTGTTACTATTTGTTTTGCATCTGTTTTATCTTGTTTTCATAATCAAACTCAAACAAATTCAAATGGTTATTTTCATACTTGCTCTGTTACAACATTTGGAATAAAAATCACAAATGAACACCATCTATTTGTTGTCATAATTTTTCAATATGGATCCATTAATAAAATGGTGTGATATATTCCACTAAGTCTTTCCAAATTGGTTTACAAATTCAAAGAAAATCATCATCAACACCTCATTTGGAAATTATCAAATATCAAACCATTCCAAGGTTTCTAGTCCAACTAATAATAGGGTTCACCCTATTAAGTGGTTGTTTCTATTAATTAACAAAATATTCCAATTCAAATCAAATATTTCAAACAGAGCCAATTTGAAACTATAAAAATAATAACCAAAACTTTCTCTAATTCCTTGTTTCCAATTAATCCCTTTGGGTCACCTTATTAAAAGGTTGATTTCTTTTATCAATTTGAATATTCAAAATCATATAAATTGGCTTATTTTTAAAACAGCAATGTAAAAGTTGAATTTTCAAAAAACCTATTTGCTAACTGTTAGCTTTTGAGCTAACATGGTCCCATGAATTTTCTCAAAAATTTTAAAGTCCAAAACCCTACCAAATTCTTCCAAAACTGTTTTCTGCAAAAAAAAAAAGTAAAACAGGAAAAAAATAAAAGGAGAAAACAGCCGCGCGCAGCAGCAGCTAACTAGCCCAAGCCCACCTAAGCCTACAGCGCGCAGCCCAGCCCGCTCTACCCTAACTTACCCCTTCAAAGTTCGTGCGGATCTTCTTTCTCGAGTACGGCAGTGCATCCGAGCACTCCACGTCGGAGTACGGCCACGCCGACGGCCAGGAGAGCGCCGTGGCCCCTATTTATCCCCCTAAGACCTCCCTGGCAGATGCCCTAGCCTAGGTTCCCTGTTCCCTCCTCTCCGCCGCCGTCAATTTCTCCTCCTCGTCGCTCTCCCCCATCTCTGAATCCCTCGCCGGCGACAGCTCTCTGAACCCTGCCATGGCGCCGCCACTCTCTACTCCCACCTAGCCACTGGCCTACTGGAACCGACTCGCCACCCTTCCCTCTTCGTTCTGGACACCGTAGCTCGCTCGGAGGGGCACGGAATCAACGACGTCGTCATCGTCACCGCCGCGGCCCCATCTCGCCGTCGACACCTTCTGCTTCCTCGACGCCCCGCGGTGAGCAGCCACCACGACCCTCTCTCCCTCTGTTGCTCCAGCACCTGCACCTCCAGATCAGCACACGCACACGCCAGCAAGCAACGCACGGCGACCATCTATCGTAGATCGCCGCCGTTTAGCCGTGCTTCTCTGTCAGTGTCGCGGAAGCGCACGCTCGTCAGAAAGTTCAGATCCGCGACTGAAACTTTACCCTCACTGCGTGCCTGTTATCTGACAACGAGTGCGAGCAGCCGCAGTGGTTCAGCGCGTGTGTGTGCGAGCGCGCGGTCGAGGGATCGAATCCCCGCGGCCGCATAAAAACCCCCCCTTTTTTATTTCCTCCTCGCTGACAACCAGGGCCCATTCGTCAGCCGCGTTTGTGCCACGCGGGCACAGTGAGCCCACGGGGCCCCCCTGGCAGCGTGTGGGTACGTTTCCAGTGGGTATAAAACATTTTTTAAAACATTCTGTTTTCCAAACTAGGTCCAAATAATCACAGATTGGCCCCTGGTTCAAAACCATCATATCTTTTATTTTATAACACTAAAAACTGCAAATAAAATATGCACACTGATCTAAATTCAATTGTCTATCTTTTGGAAACATTTGTTCCCTGTTTTGAAATTTCAAAATGCATTTAAAATTCAAAGTTGAATAATTCAAATATAGTTTGCAATAATTCATAAATAATTCATACTAATTCCAAATAAGGCAAATAGAATATGTTTTTCATACCATTTTGAATATCCTATTCAAATATAAAATTTTCTTCATTGTTTGAATAATTTAAATTGCCTAAATAATTTAATACTTGTTTAATTCAATTAAATTTGATAAAATCATAACTTGCCTAATATAAAATATTTTTGAACATGCAAAATATGTTTTCAACCCATCAAAGTGTGAACTTTTCAAATGTGAATTTGAATTTATGATTTGAACAAATAAAATTCAAATAATATTCAAACTTGTTTTAAATTCAATTAAAACTTGTTTAATATTGTTTAATTCATAATAAATTCATCCTAATTCAAATTTCAATATTTGAAACATGTAATCCAACTAAAATTTGATGTTCTTTTCAAATATAAATTTTGTTAATTGTTTTGCACACTTTAAATTGATGAAAACAATACTTGTTTGTGTGACATGTTTAAGTAACCAAAATTTTCCAAACTTAATAAATAAATTCCAAACTTGTTTTATTCCTTTTCCTTTGCATCTATTATTGTTATTTGTTGTTATCTTGTTATCATCATCATGCATGCATCATGCTAACAACTTTCACATAATAATTAATTGTAAATCATTTGTTTCCACTTAATTCAATGGATCTTTTCCATATGCAATCCAATTGCATATGGGTCCATTTAAATTGTGTTATCATGTTAGCTAGTTTATTTTGATGCAACCATTAATTTGTCATGCATCATCTTGATTGTGCACAATGCCATGAAAATGATTGTTTACCTTTCTGTTTTGTTTGTTTGCTTCTTCTCGAATAGACGACGACGTTGAGACAGACGACCTTTACAGCACCCCTTCTGAGGATCTAGCTCAGTACCCGGCTGTTGAGTTCGCAGGCAAGTTATCACTCACATGAACCATTGTGTTCCTTTCAACCCTGGTTACCGATACTTTCCGTTGTCTATTCTTGCTAGCCTTAGTGGTAGTTGTTTCTGTTACGAACCTATCACATGAATCCTTCAACCCTGATATTGCCTCACCACCCCTCCTACAACCCCATTGATTGAGCCAGTGTCTTACTAGTATGCTTAGGTTGTTTTGCTCGAGTCTGTTACCCGTTACTTTCAGTTACTATTTTTCATTATGTTTTGGGGGCTCGATGTTTAATCAATCAATCAATCATGCTAGAATTATTGTTAATAATAACTTGATGATAAGGCACCGGCAGGAGGCCCTGTGTGGTTTTGAGGCCTGCTAGTGTCGACCCTAATAGGAAAAGGGTCTTGTCTACTGATCCATGATGAGCGCACTACCCGCATGTGGGAAGCGAGTATGGGCGCCCCCCTCAATTTGATTCGATTCGCATCTCGTCCAAATCATCTCATTTAGTTTGTGCTTTCTATTTGCCGCATGCATGTTTTTGCGAGCCCAGCGCAGGGTGGAACTTTCGTAGTCGGCATATAGGGGGACACGGTCTTAGAGTGCTATGAGGGTCCCTTTTCTTCGGGGCTTGATTAGCCGTGCGCCCAAGGTGCTTTGGGCTTGATGCGGAGAAGAGTTGAGTTGTGTTGAGTGCCCCGCTTGGTGGGAGGCATCCCATCTGGCGGGTTATTCATACGTGTACGGCCAAATTGGTGCAACCCTGCAGGGATAATCTTCTCGAGAAGCCGTGTTTTCCGCGGTTATGGTTAACTTGGTGAAAGTACTGGCTAACAAGTATTCAGGACAACTTAAACCTAATGATTCACAAACTCACACCCCATGATTATCAATTTGACTAGTAATAGGATTATTGTCACAATAACTTGATTCATCTTAATCCAACTGTGTGAGTTATCCTCGGATTGCTTCTTTGGATAAGGGGCGAGATCCAGGATGGGTTTGTTTGAAGTTATCTTTCAGTTGGTTACAACCCTCGATCTTTTCCCCTTTCTGATAGTTGGAAGTGATAGAATCTCTGTAGTTGTTTAGTGCAGCCAGTTGCCGCATCTTTTATATACCCCCTTCTTTCCGTTGAACCCAAGTCATCTGTGCTTGTGTTGACGGGTTATACTTTGGTGAACTGTGAGTCTTGCTTGCCAGTACGTCTATGTACTGACCCCTTTGGGGCTGTGGTTTCCGCAGACTACGATTACGAGGATCCAGGTGACGGCTACTACGTGGAGTTTGACGAGGCTGTTGACGAGTAGTTAGCGGACCCGGGCAGGATCCGAGACATCGTGGATGGGCTCCGTCTTTATTTCAGTTCCCGGCTTCTTAAGCCTATTTGGATTTTGTCTGTACTCAGACCCCTTTGAATGCTTCCGCTGATGTAATGAATGCTATGTTGGGACATGTGTCCTCTGGATGACTGTATTTGCTATTTCTGCCTTAGTGAAGGCCATTTGCTACCTTATTTCAATCTTTTGTGTCGTAGAGGCATGTTGTGTTATCCCTTTGTTCAAAGCCGTTGACGTACCATGTGTGTATGGTATGAAGTACGTCAATGGTAGTGTCCTGATTTCTACAGGATAGTTTACATCGACGGTGAACAGTAGCGATGAGTTGTCACACATAAGTGTTGGCCTACTCGTAAGAGGACGCGGGTGCCGGAAAGCCCCGTAATCCCATCAGAATACTGTTCAGTTCGTACGGTGAGTATCCTATAGAAGTCCGGGTGCGACAGCTCCTCCGCGGCGCGCGGTGAGTCACTGGTGTCCATTTGCGGGCGGCGCGGTGAGGGTCTCGAGCTCCCGACGAAGGAATTCCGGGAACGGCGCAGGACGTGCGCAAGCTCTGTTCTCGCTAGTAGAACCTTGGCTCGGGGGCTATGGCGCTTGGGGGCTGCAAGGTGAAGTGAGAGCAGAAGAATCGCCGGAGGGCTCGAGGAAGGCTATTTATTGCCGGAAAATCTTTGAGATGCGCTTCAACGACTCTTTTTACCGTTAGATCTTTGACGCGTGTCACTCGCCAGAAAATCCAGGAAATAAGGGGACGGGTGATTATTGCTATCTCCTTGTTTCCCGCGAGAATCTGTCAGAGTTACGTTTCAGGGTTTCACACTCGAAACCCAAACGTCTCTTACGTCAGCATGATTTTATCGCTGACGTAGGAAGTTCCTTCTCTATGAAGGTCCGTGGAAGAAAAAGCCGGATTTTCCCGAAATCCGAGTTTCGCGTTAACGCATAACCTGAGGAAAAGAAGAATCGAGACAAGCGCCAGCATTTCTTGGAAAAGAATGCAAATTGAGGAAAGACGACAGATTGGAGTCTCAATCCTTCTTGGGGGCTACTGTCGGATATATACCGGTTAGGGGTATATCCGGTATTTTCTTAAAGAGCCGGATTACCAGGGTGGCCTGAATGGTAATGGATTACGGTCCATTGGGCGGCCCAGTAATCTGATGCGCATGAACCAGATTCTAGAAGAACCCGGACCACGGCCAACGTGGTACGGCTTGGAGTAGAAGGCGGATTCCTGTCTTCCAAGTTAGAAACTTACCGTAGTCTTCTAGGTTTCCTTTCTGTAAGCCCTAACCCGGCTATCTATATAAATAGAGGAAGAGAAGAAAGACGAAAATTAGAAGCCAACTCGCCGAGAAATTAATCCTCGTCGAGTTAGAGACCCAAACTCACATTGTACTTTGTATACTTCAGGCTTCAGCCCTGATTTAGTGTGATTGCAGGAGTAGGGACGCTGCCTAGTTGCAACATACCGAACCTGGGTAAAACTTTGGTGTCCCTGGTTTTCATACTACCACGTTCCCCCCACGTCTCTATCAGTAGTCTCATGGCACCCCCGTCTAAGAACTCTACTACGATGTATCGACAAGGAGGGTTCTGGAGCTGTTTTTCGGCACCCTGCCGGAGAGGAAATCATCACCGGAGGCTTCTACATCAACATGCCTGCCTCCGGAGTGATGCGTGAGTAGTTCATCCCTAGACTACGGGTCCATAGCAGTAGCTATATGGTTGTCTCCTCCGCATATGCCTCCATGTTTAGATCTCGTGAGCTGCCTATCATGATCGAGATCGATCTTATGTAATTCTATATGCTATGTTTGCTGGGATCCGATGAATATTGACCTTATGCCAAGTTGATTATAGTCTTTATTGCATATGTTATTTGTGATCTTGCATGCTTTCCGTTGCTAGTGGTTGCTCTGGCCAAGTAGTTGCTAGTGACTCCAACAGGGAGGATTTATGCTAGATAGTGGGTTCATGCCTCCTTTTCGCCTGTGCTCGAGTGACAGAAATGTCATGAGGGAGGATGTGTTGTTGCCACTAGTGAGAAAACAGCGGTGAGAGTACCCCGCGTGTATATCATTGCTTACATTACACACATTTCTTAATGCAATTATCTGTTGCTTGCAACTTAATACCTAAGGGGGTTCGGATGATAAGCTGAGGGTGGATTATTAGTCATAGATGTAGATGGATTTCGGTCTATGTATTTTATTGTAATGCCCGCACTAAATATCATAGTAGTCATCATGTTATATTGTGCACTACGGTGCAACCTCTATTTGTCAATTGCGCAGCTGTAATTTGTTAACCCAGCATGTTATTTTTATGGAGAGACACCACTAGTGAACCTATGAACCCGGTCCATTTTCCACACTGTTAAACAAACCACACCAATTTCCTGCTCTCTTTACTTACTGCAAGCATACAATATTTTCCACACTATACGTCTAATCTTTGTTTTCAGCAAGACCGGTGAGATTGACAACCTCACTGTACCGTTGGGGCAAAGTATTTTGGTTGTGTTATGTGCAGGTTCCACGTTGTTGCTGACATCGGTGAAGCGCCAGCACCACAGTCAGTGGCATCAACCTTCCGAATGTCCTCTTTCTCCTACTGGATTGATAACCCTGGTTCTTAACTAAGGAGAAAATACTTACCGCTATGATCATCACACCCTCCTCTTGGGGTTCCCAATGCAAGCATCAAGGATATTTTCTGGCGCCGTTGTCGGGGGGAAAGAAGACTTCTGGCAAGGGGAGTCTCTCACTCTCAACCTCTTTATTTTTTTTATTGTCTTGTTTTTATTTTTGTCTTGTTTTTCTTTCCTATATTTAAAACATAAAAAATTAGTTTACTTTATAGCTGTTATTTATTTTCTCGCTGTTAATTTTGCTTTTGCTGCTCTTAGTTTAATCTCTAATCATGATTCTACCCAAGTTTACCTTGAAAGACGTACCAGTAGGTAGCGCTGATATAATTGGGAAAGATAATATTGGAGAATTCTTTAATTATGTTAGTAAGCACGAATAATTTAAGGATAGATCCTTAGCTGAACTTGCTTCAGATTATGAAACCGCTGCAGCCTCTCTAGTTCGTATGTTAGAAGTTAGGTTTGTTAACCTTAACCCCATAATACAACAAATGTTCCTCAACCTTGATAGCATTAAGGATAGCGAAAAAAGAGAGTTTATCCTAGAAACTTTATTTAAAGTATTTGGTGATGTTGCTATTGAGGCTAGAAAAGGTTTTAATCGATTTGAGATGTCAGACTCATGTGTAGATGTTAATAGCACACTGGGTAAAGACAACGATAAATAATTTAAAATACCGATATCCTTTAAATCGGTAGGAATGCATGAAACTCTAGAAAAGAATTTTGATTGCATTGTTCTTGCAAACCCATTTGATGAAATTAGCGTGCCTAAAAGTGCTAATAAAGGGGCATATAAACTTCTATATATGAAATACCATTCATTGTTGAGGATATTTCTGAGATTAGTTTTGATGCTTCTTCACTTGAAAATACTTGAGTTGATCTTTTAGGCCTAGCTGAAAGGCGTTAAAGAAAAGCGCTAACGGGAGACAACCCGTTTTATTTCTCTGTTTTCCTTTGTTTTCTTTGGTGTGCTTTGCACCTGGGTGTTGTATATTTCCTTAGCAACCCCTTTATATCTTTTATTTTGTGTTTTTGTTGAGCCAAGTAAAGCCTCTAGTGGAAAGTTGACACTATATTTCGGATTTCTGCGCAGGAAACAAATTTCTGCTGTCCACTGTTAATTACGTATAAAAACACAGAAAACTCAAAATGACCTGAGATTTTTTGTGCTTAATACTGGGCTATATACGCGAATTTTCTTAGTTTACTATGTTTTGATTTGAGCAACAGAAGGTTTTCGAAAAAATCGATCTCTGCCTGATGTTCTTTTTGACAGATTTCTGCCATTTATTGCATTTGCATCTTAATCTCTTTATTTTGGTGTTCTTTTGATAAAAAGAGTTGTTAAAGAATTTGTGACAGTAGTTTATTATTCCGATTGCACTAATGTTGCTAATGAAGATTGTGAGAATTTTGGTGTGAAGGAAGTTTTCAAGGGTCAAGAGAAGCGAGTGATATGATATGATCAATAAGAGTGAAAAGCCTAAGCTTGGGGATGGCCCGGTGGTACATACCAGCAAATTCCAAGAAGACTCAAGCGTCTAAGCTTGGGGATGCCCAAGGCATCCCCTTCTTCATCAACAAATTATCAGGTCACTTCTAGTGAAACTATATTTTTATTCGGTCACACCTTATGTGCTTTACTTGGAGCGTCTTTTATTTTTTTCTTTCAGTTTGTTTTTATTTTCATAATAAGCTTGGTTGCACCCTAGTATTATTAATACGTTGTATTCTTAGTTTCTGTCTGGCTGCTTCATTTAGTTAGCTCATGTTTTGCATGCATCTCTTCTCAGAGCTGTTAGTTTTAGTAGTATTTTTTGAGTACTCTCATGTTTGCTTTCTGTATCATAAAGAGTATTTTTGTTAAAACATATCTTGTATGGTGCTTGTTGGGAAAAAAAACTGCTGCTTGATGTAGAATTTATAACAGTACTAGTAGAAGCTTGTATAGACTGTGGCTAGAACTTTTTCATGCCATGCTAAATGTTATTTTAGTTTTAAAGCCTTGTGGTTATTTGAGTAGCATGAATAGCCTTAAATAGCTGAGAGCGTTTAATATGTCTTGACAGATTCATGATTTGTTCTTGTCATAGTAAAGCATCAATATATGGTATTCTCTTTCGAATGTTTTATTTGGTTGACTTGGCGCATGCTCACACCATGTTTATGATTACAAACCAGTCACGCATAGCCTCCATGACCACTTAGTTTTTGAACTTGTGATATCTCTTATGCTTTAATTAATGATGCTTATTTCGTTATGCAGGATTATGGCTCTTATACTCTCTTGATTTGTCGCTCCTAGTCTTTTGCTAGCCTCCACCTGTACTGAGTATGGAATTCTACTCGTGCATCCAAACTACTTAAACCAAAGTTTTCCCATTGTGTATACCATACCTACCTACATGTGGTATTTAACTTCCACTCCAAGTAAATTTCTCATGTGTTACCTTTAAAACCTTCAAAATCATTCCTGCTTTGTGTTCTTGTTTTTGCTCATGAGGACGTCAATAGAGAATCTTTATCTCACTTGTTGATTGGATTTCACACCCTGGACTAGTGGCTTCATCCGCTTATCCAAATGATAGAAGAGCTGGCAGCGGGTGTGGTAACCCGGTAGGGGCGAGACTCGGCTGGAGGGAATCTACACGAGACCTTGTGCTGTGATACTGGGCCGGGTGTTATTAATGGGCCAGCGATTGTATTGGTGATTTGGCCCAGGGGAAGAGAAGTTCTAGAAGACCTAGGAGGCGGTGTAAACCCTGTGATCCGTGACTTGGGGGTTACTGGAAGTAATTTAGGGTTACGTGTAGACCCCGAATAGGATTACAGAGGTATCTTGTATGTAAAGCCAGGAGACCGGGTATTATATATAAACCGGCTTCTGGGGCATAGAAGAGGGAGATCGAGAGAGAACAGAGGGATTCGAGTATTCTAATTATACGAGAGTAAGTCTTTGTAACCCTAGATTGGAGTCTCGACGACATTGCAGTCCGAGCCTCTAGACCGCCAACTAGTATGATTTCAGCTAATGCTCAACCCGAGCTAAACCCTCTCCCAAACACCACAGTCAAATCACCCCAATCTAAGTTACCACCGGTAACACCTGCCGTGACTTTCCCACGACAGTTGGCGCTCACCATGGGGCCTGCGTCCAAAGGTGTTTACATCACGGGAGAAGCTCTGGAAAGCATGAAGAACCTCGTCATCGGCGAGATCATCACCAACCCTGAAGGAGAAAAGATCGTAGACGACTTTGGCTTGGGGCCATAGTCGGATCAGCTGGAAAGCGGATCTGTCGTCACGATCGGCCGGGTCAACGTCTTCGTCGGCATGGTACGTACATCTGGTTTGATTTCTGACAATAACGAGTACGATTCTGTGTCAGGGGAGGCCATCTGTGTTCAATCGGACGGGGAAAAATCGGTAGGAACGGCAGAACCGGAGAAGGCACCCACCATGAAGAGGGAACAACCGGAGGAGCCGGCATGGACCCCGCGTGGCCGGGTCACTGGAGAGGACGATACCGAGTCTATCTTGCACCTGCTCGAAGATCGGTATGAAGAAGATAGCTGCGAGGAGGAAGAGTATGAGTCTTCACCAGGCATTGCGCACCGAGTCACGGTCTACACAGCCCATGCGATAAATCTCAATCAGGGTGATGTGTCGGTAGCCGCGGCTGGAGCGGCGGAAGCGCTGGCCCAAAAACAAGTTCCGGTTAATGGGAACCCGGCTCCAGCCAGAGTCGACGGAGAGCCGGCGTCTGTTACCAGCGAAACAGGGGAAAGTGCTCATCCCAGAAACATGTTCGGATGCAGGACGAACAGAACAACTGGGGCAGGAACGTCACACCCACCGAATCTGGCTCTGTTTAGCAACAACCTGGTCTTGGATCCCACAGTGTTGGCAACGGTGATCACCCCGGAAAACGCGGCGACACGGGCCAGAGACCTGGATGTAGCCCGCCGAGCATTGGAACAGCAGAGGAGAGGTGTAGAAGCTGAGAAACAGGGGATGGTCGTGCGTCAACATCAGTTGGATGAGTTAGAAGATCGTATACAGGCACAAACAACTAGAATCTATAATCAGAGACATCAAACAAGACTACCTGCAGCAGGCGGAGACCTGCAACCGGCTGCGCTATTCATTACGCCTCAAGACCAGCAAATCCCGGTTGTGAATCAAGGAACCGGGTATGCAGGTGCGACGCTTGGAGGACAACCTGGTAATATGCCAGTCGGGCCACCTGTGCAACCCACCGGGACTACCGGGGGCAACGCCGTACCGCCACCATCGCGATTTCACACCCCCCCGGGCCACTTCAATAACCCCATGGATAACGTATACGCCGCAACTTTAGCGCTCGACCGTATTCCATTGGGAGAATCGCCCCAAGCGATTGAGACCCGACGAGCTATAGAGATGTTACGCACCGCGGTGGCTCAGCAGGTCAATTACCCGGATAATAGGAGCGGCTTGCACGGGACGCCATATGTCAGTCGGCAGCACAGAAATACAAGGAACAATTAATCAAGTTCAGCACGACGGAGGGCAGAGCAGCAGCAAATGCCGCCTCCTCCCCATAGACCAGCAACCCCCACAGTTTCAGCGGCGCAGGCAATTGTCGATAGTTCTCGGGCAAGACGTATGGCCGGGTCTGCAGCGCGAGGGGCAGCAGGTGGCGCGTCACTCGCTGCGCCCGCCGAGGCTTCTCACGTTTCAAGAGTAAGGCCGGTACTGACAAACTTAGCCGGACCCAAGTGCTTGTCAGATGCTATCAGGGCTGAACCTTACCCGGACAAATTCAAGGAACCAGATAAAGTTGTCAACTATGAGCCAACCATGGATCCTGAAACCTGGTTGAGCAGTTATGAGATGGATATGTCTATTCGGAACGCTTCAGAAAGGCTCCAAGCTAAATTCATGTATCTTATGATGTATGAAGGAGCAGCAAAGCTATGGTTCAACAATTTGCCTGAGAGGTCTATCAATTCGTGGAGTGAGCTAAAATCGGCATTCATCAAACATTTTCATGGAACTTGTAGGAAGTTATACACAGTTGACGACTTGGATAGGTGTGTCCAGAGAAATGGAGAATGGGCACGCAGTTGGGTGCGCCGATTTATGGAAATAATCCACTCTTCCACCGATATCCAGCCAAAAGACGTGATACTAGCTATGGCAAAAACATGCAGATACACGCCCTTGGTGCAAAAGTTGGTACGCATGAAATCCAGCAGGCATGTTTCGGAAATTACTATGGGGGAATTAATGGATGCGTGCAACAAGCATGCCTCTACTGACACCATAGAATAAGATATTGAGGACAGGAAAGGAAAGGCTAATGTGAATAGTAACGGAAGACCCGGCAATGGGGTTGCGCCGGGTAATAATGGAGGTAACAATGGTAACAATGGAAACAATCAGCATAAGCGTCCGTATGAAGGGGGCTCCGAGTTAGTCGCCAGTACCGAATCCGGGTTTGCAAGACCCCGAGCAGACGGAAACTTTAATGGAGGAAACTTCAACGGAGGAGGAAACTATCAAGGACTACCACGGCCGTCTAACCACATAGAGGCCTTCAAGATGCCTTGCCCGCGCCATAGTAGGAACAGCAGGCCGGCTAATCATTCATTAGAGCAATGTGTGGACCTACAGAGGTGGAAAAACAAAGAAATACAGAAAGCCCTGCAAGGTGCAGGCCGGGGAAGAGGACCGGGTCTGGGAAGAAACCCGGGCAACGGACCACCCCCCGCAGGCAATGCAGGAGCTGGCAATCCGAGTAATAACCAGGGTGGTGCGGGTGGTTTTCAGGCTAACCCAAAGCAGTTAGGACAGTATCATGTCCACACCACTGGGACCTCCAAAAGGGAGAGGAAGATACTCAAAAGAGCTGTAAACTCGGTTTCCTCGGGTGTTCCAAGATACCTGAGATGGTCTAATCAGGAAGTAACGTGGAGTAGGAGGGATCACCCGGACGCAATAGAACATCCGGGTGTGTTAGCTTTGGTGGTAGCGCCGCATGTCAATGGCTATGAGCTAAAGAAGGTTCTGATGGATGGAGGGAGTAGTATCAACATCCTATACTGGGAGACCTTTTTACGTATGGGGCTCAAGGAATCTCAGCTGTAGAAAAACTCCACAGTTTTCCATGGAATTGTGCCAGGACACTCGGCCTGCCCTGAGGGAAAGATAACACTGTAGGTTGCTTTTGGAGAATCCAAGGACAATTACTGAGTAGAGTGGCTCACATTCGAGGTGGTGAAGTTGCGTAGTCCTTACCATGCACTATTTGGAAGGCTGACTTACGCCAAATTCATGGCAAGGCCGTGTTATGTCTACCTACAGTTGAAAATCCCGGGTCCTAAATGAACTATCACTATACATGGGAACAGGGCTATGGCGGCAGAGTGTGATGAGGGAGATGCGGCACTTGCAGAACAAGCTTGCGCAAAGGAAGAACTTAGGTATTACAGGTCTCAGGTAGACCCGGAAGATGGAACCGCTTTGAAGAAACCCAACACTGATGATGAGAGAGCTAAGTTTAAAGCAGCCCAAGACACGAAGATGGTGGCTTTCATCGAGGGCGACTCTTCCAAGCAGTTTGCCATAGGGTCAAACCTGGATAGCAAGGAAGAAGGCGCACTCATTGAGTTTATCCGCGAAAATCATGATGTTTTTACCTGGACACCTAGCGATATGCCGGGTATCCCGGATGACCTTGTTGAGCACAGCTTACACGTTGACCCCAAGTCCCGTCCGGTGAAGCAGGGCCTGAGGAAAATGAATGAGGAAATAAGAAAGGCTATAGGAGCAGAGGTAGCTCGGCTTCTAGCAGCCGGCTTTATCATGGAGGTCCTCCACCCCCAGTGGTTGGCAAACCCGGTTCTAGTGTTGAAAAAGAATAACGAGTGGAGAATGTGCATAGATTACATGAGTCTCAACAAGAACTGTCCTAAGGATCCATTTGCCCTTCCAAGGATAGACCAGATCATAGATGCAGTGGCGAGAAGTGACTTGTTATGCTTCCTGGATGCCTATTCCGGGTATCATTAGATAAAACTCAAAGAGGAGGATTGGGAGAAGACATCGTTCATAACACCCTTTGAAGCTTTTTTTTTTTTTACAAAACCATGACCTTTGGATTGAAGAATGCAGGTGCAACATACCAACGGTGTATTCAGAAGTGCTTTGAGGATCAGATCGGGCGCAACGCCCACGCTTATGTTGATGATGTAGTGATCAAAACAAGGAAGGCAGAAACGTTCATTGATGATCTAAAAGAAACTTTCAAGAACCTGAGAAGATACAAAATGAGGCTCAACCCAACAAAATGTGTGTTCGGAGTCCCTCCGGGGAAATTACTCGGTTTCATCGTTTCTGAGCGAGGAATCGAGGCTAACCCGGATAAGATCAAAGCTATACAGGGCCTGAAAAAGCCAGAGGAGCTGAAACACGTCAAGAAACTTACAGGGTGCGTGGCGGCGCTGAGCCGGTTCATATCTCGGCTCGGAGAAAAAGCAATACCCTTATACCGACTCTTGAAGAAAACAGACAAGTTCGTGTGGGATCAAGAGGCGGATGAGGCGTTCGAAGCTCTAAAGAAGCAGTTATCTGAAGCACCGGTTTTGGCGGCGCCGGGTCCCAAAGAGCCCATGTTGCTATACGTTGCGGCCGGACCTCGAGCGGTTAGTGCAGTTGTTGTGGTTGAGCGCAAAGAGGATGGAAAAGATTACCCGGTGCAGCGGCCGGTTTATTATGTGAGCGAGGTCTTATCAGAAGCAAAGCAGCGATACCCGCATTGGCAAAAGCTAGTTTTTGGGGTATTCATGGTCAGTCAGAAATTGAAGCCGTATTTTCAAGAACACCCCATAACGGTGGTAAGTTCCATACCCATTGCAGACATCATAAGAAATTCAGACGCAACAGGCAGGGTAGCCAAGTGGGCCATCAAGATGGGGGATTATCACATCAATTATGAGCCCCGGTCTGCGATCAAGTCTCAGGCGCTGGTTGATTTTGTCAATGATTGGACCCAAACAAGCATGCCCTTATTGGTGCCAAGTTCAGAATCATGGGTGATGCACTTTGATGGTTCCAAGCAGTATGAAGGATCAGGAGCTGGTGTTGTACTCACATCCCCAAAAGGAGATAAGTTGAGCTACGTTCTGCAAATCCACTTCGATTGCTCTAATAATGTAGCCGAGTATGAGGCTTTATTGCACGGACTACGGGTAGCAAAGGAGATGAACATTAAGCGCATAAGGTGCTACGGAGACTCGGATCTCGTGGTATAGCAGGTCTCAGGAACTTGGGACAGGAAGGATGCAACAATGGCAGCATACCGCGGGGAGGTGGACAAAGTAGCCGGGTCTTTTTCTGGGTATCAGGTGGAGCATATTGACCGGCGTAAAAACGAGGCCGCGGATGCGCTGTCAAGACTCGGCTCCCGTCGAGAGCCGGTTCCGCCTAACGTTTTCTTGGATGAATTATGGCGGCCCTCCGTCAAAACCGAGTCCGAAGAAGAAATAGCTCACCAAGACCCGGATTTGGAGTTCGTGGCTGCAGTGCGTGCTATCCCGGAGTGGACTGAGCCGTTCCTGGCGTTTCTACTACGGGGCAAGTTACCAGAGCAGGAAGTTGTATCCCGGCAAATTCAAAGACGAGCAAAGGGTTACTCTATCATTGATGGTGAGCTTTACGAGAGAAGTGCTACAGGTGTCTTTTTACGCTGTGTAACTCCAGAAGAAGGCCGTCAAATATTGAAGGAAATCCATGAAGGTGATTGTGGACACCATGCCTCCACAAGATCCCTTGCGGCTAAGGCATATCGGCATGGTTTCTTTTGGCTTACGGCTCTAGCAGACGCTGAATGCTTGGTGGCAAGATGTGACGGATGTCAAAGGTACGCTCGGCAAACTCATGTGCCGGCTATGGACCTACGGACAATTCCTTTGACTTGGCCATACGTTGTTTGGGTTATGGACATGGTAGGCCCTTTCCACATGTCTCCATGCAAAAATATCCAACTACTGGTGGCTATCGACAAGTTTACGAAGTGGGTTGAGGTTATGCCCGTTACGAATTGTGAAGCGGCCACAACTGTGAAATTCTTGAAGAGGATCATATATCGGTTTGGATACCCCCACAACATAATCACAGACAATGGAACCAATAGTTCTTTAGGAGAGATGGAGAAGTTTTGTGGAAACAATGGCATTCGACTTGACGTAGCCTCGGTGGCCCATCCACAAGCCAACGGTCAGGTGGAGAGAGCAAACCAAGAGCTACTTCGTGGGTTAAAACCACGACTACGAGTCCCGTGTCTCAGTGCTGCTGGAGCATGGGTTGAGGAGTTACCTTCTGTTGTTTGGGGAATCAACACTACACCTAACAGATCTACTCAAATGACCCTGTTTTTTATGGTTTATGGTGCAGAGGCGGTCCTTCCGAGTGATATCATCCATGACTCGCCACAAGTGGCGGCCTATGTTGAGCTAGAAAACGAGAAGACTCGGCAATACGTGGTGGACATGTTAGAAGAACACAGGGAACAAGACTTGGAGCGGTCCGCAATATATCAGCAGGATTTAAGGCGATATCATAGCCGCCGGGTCAAGACACGTGTTTTTCAAGAAGGAGACCTGGTGTTACGTTTGGCGCAATCCAAAGAAGGAAAGCACAAGTTATCGCCCCCATGGGAGGGTCCGTTCATTATAAGCCGGAATCTGCATAATGGATCGTATTACCTGGTGGATGCAAGAGAAGAGTCGGATTATGTCAATGATACTACTCATTCCACCTCCGCCATGCAAGAACGTGAACGACCATGGAACGTGGCCCATCTGCGACCTTACTATGCTTAGCATAGACTTGGTTTGAAAATTGTATCCCACGATGTAACAGGCAGCAGGTTTCAGACGCACTCTTTTCCTATCCAGGGTACCTAAGGGGGCTGGAGGGTTTTTAATGAGGCGGCTTGCTGACCTAACCTTTTCATAATCAATAAAGAAATGGTTAAATCATGATGGTTATTATGTTCTTTCAATTTTGTCAATTTCTTGCATGTTATTCTTATAGTTGATCACGATTTGTATTTACTAGTAAACTATTTCAGTTCAAATGTGTTTTCCAATAGTAAGACGTATGATTTAGTGGGTTTAAATTTGCGCATCTTTTTACTTCTTAGTATTCAAGCTATCTGTAAGCCGGTAGAGCAGAAAGCCTACTGTTGCACAGTACATATATCAAAGGTCTTGGGGGCTGATTGCTTGAATAGCACAGCTACACACTTAAGACCCGGCCTCGATGCCATGTTGTTGTGAGAACTGATTACTTGCAACAAGTACAGTTACAATCTCATAACTCGAACAACAAAGCCAAACTTTTTCTTGACCTCTTTTGTTTAAGCTTGATGTGACTCGCAACAAAATGGTGTGTTTGCTAATCTATAAATCCAATCAGTCATGATGCCCGTGGGGACTTGCCTGACCCTGTTTTTACTAGAGTTACTGCAACATTGAAAATCCATGCGAAAACCGACTTATAACTAGAGGGGTCAAAAGGGTCATCCAAACCATAAAGTTATGCAGAGCTAAGGCAACAGCCGGAAGCTTATAACATATGGCGCATAACTTCAAAAAAAGAGAAAAACCGGGTCTTGGGGGCTTGGGGACTTGAGAAACAAAATTTCCCAAGCCAAAAAATCTCAGACCCAAAATCCGGGTCTTGGGGACTTGTGGGAAATTCTTCCCAGTCCCAAAACCAAGACTCGGCAAATTTCACATAAAGCATATAATAAGTACGGTTGTGCCAAAATGAGGTTGTAAAGCGCATATCAAATCGACAACCAGAAGGATCATCGAAACCACAGAAGTTTAATGTGTTACAGACCTTAGAAATAGTACCAAAAGTGCACAGATGCACTAACAAATAATAGTGTATAAAAGTCATATTACAATGCCTATTGGCCGAATAATTGTTCGCTGATAAAAAGAAATACTTTACTCGGCTGCTTCAGCCGAGTCATCATGAGTGGTCTTAGCTGCCGGGTCTTCGGTATTCTCCTCCGCTACTTTCTCCTTCTCAACGTCCGGGTCACCCACGGAGCCAGCACGTGATGGAGGAGGAACAACCGGAGTTGATGAAGTTGGCGCAGAGCCAGATTCAGCCGCAGCTCTTTTCTTTGCAAGCTCCGCCTTGAAGCGAGTCAAGATGTCAAAGGGCTCCGGGTCTTCAAAGGGCACATGCTTGTCTTCAGCATCATAGGCGGCAGTAAGCTTGTTCACGTCAAGGGTTTCCGCGATCAAACTGGCCGAGTGATGGATCTGGGTGTTGATGACCTTGAGGTCTTTTCCCGTGAACTTATTACCATCAGTTTTAAACTCGGGAAATCCGTTCACGAGCGTTGCCGGCTCGATCTTGGGGTAATAGGCTTTGGCCAGTGCAAGACCGCGTATCACCCCAACCCGGCAGGCTGAACGCTTCCAGGCCTCAATCCAGGCAGGGACCGTCGAGTATGCCTCGAGCATATGGGTTACACCGGTGTAATCACCGGATAACTTCACAGCCTCAAGTGTCCATTTTGTCCCTGTCGTGAATTGCCGGATGACAGTCTTGAGTATTCTCAGCCTGTGGTGGTCATCTTTTACTTCAGCAACTTCAGTCGGACCTGTGATACCAAAAGAGAAGTAAGACAGTGAAATCCGAGTGACAAAAACCGACAGTCGGGAACTTAGTCTTACCAATAATGGAGTCATACGTCTCGCCAATGAAAGTCGAGAATTTCTTGAAAAGCTCCTCAGCGGTCCGGAGTCTCTTCTTTTGCTTGTTGTGCTTCTTGGAGAGTTCCTTGAGATTAGCTTCTAGTTCCTCACGGAGCTTAACTTCCACTTCCACGAGTTCATTGGTTTTAGCTAGAATTTCTTCAATCTGGGCAATGTAAGCCTGAAAATGATAGATAAATATCAGTCGGCAAAGAGCGCAAAAGGGGAATATTTGTAAGTACCGAGTGACTGTGGACAGAACACCCGGAGCTTGGGGACTAGGATGAGTATGTGAGTAGTGTTAGTCAAAATTAACCTAGTGCTCAGCCGCCAGAGACTCGACTATCTCCTCTTCAGTTGTCTTTACGGAGCGATACTCCTCCAGCAGCTTTTTGGCTGTTGAGAGTCGGCCAGGAAGGACCAGCGTCACGGTCAGTAGGTTGAGTTGCTGCTTTCGTCTCCTTCGGTTCGTATCTGGCAGTGGCGGTTTTTGGAGCAGCAGCACCCTGTTTGGTCCCAAGGTATTCAACCTCGGGATCATCTGGCTGGGGCGCGGGAGGAGGAGACTCGGTTCTCGGGCTGGTCGCATTAGCCGGCTCCTGCTCTTCAATGGGCGGGGGGTTAGCGGCGCTTACCGGGTCTTCTGCCATTGGGTCATCAGCGGGGGTTTCCACCGGGTCATTGAGCGTAACCTTGGCTCTGAGGAAAGAAAAACAATGAGTTAGCGTGTTGTAAAGGTAAAACAAGCAAAGTATAGGGATATAGCCAAGCAAGTTGTGAAAAATACCCGGTATTCACGACGAAATCACTGGGGAGTTCGTTGCTAGATCCGGAAGACACTGATAGAGAGTTGGAAAGTGAGACTCGGAGTTTTCCTGCTAAAGGGTGACTCGGAGATGGGAATTTTCGAGGAGTGCAGTCAGGATAAGTTGAAGGAGTACCTGCTCGGCGAGCAGGCGACAGAGGGATCCCGGGGTTGAGGGTCTCGTCACCCTGGGAAGTCCGGGTTGCCCGTCGCTTGGGCGGAGGAGACGCGGTTTTCTGCAAAAACACAACAGTTAATAGTGGTCACGCTTTCACATACCGACATGAGTACGGATCTGAGGTTATGGAAGAATAGGATACCTTGAATGTGACTCCTTTGACTTTCCTCTTTTTACCTAACTCGGCTTCAGGCTCCGCCTCGCTCTCTTCAGACTGAGAGCCGTCCTTTTCAGCCGGTGCTGGCTATTGTGGCATGTTGTCAGGAATAAAGGTGGGAGGAGAATCTTGGTCTAGTAAACCGATAAAATATTTGTTCAGTAACTCGGAATCACCTTCTTCGCTGTCACTCGACTCTTCATCTTCCGAGTTTTCAGAATTGAGGAGGGGTGACAATCTTCCACCATGCGTCAGATTCCTGGATAAAGAGCAACAAAGTTAGAAGTTAGTACCTATCTGAAAAATTAATCGATATAGAAGGGATTAGCCGGTTCTTACTGGTGGAGCCGGGTTTGAGCGAGTGAAGGGGCCGAGTCCGGAAATGCTCCTGATGGCCTCCACTTTCTCAGCCAGGAAGTTTTTCATGGCCTTGTTGACATCAGCATCCGGGTATGACTTCTCCGAGTATCGGAGAGAGTCGGTCAGGTGGCCCGAGTAATCACAAAGAAGTTTGGGGCGGATACTGTTGGGTTGGATCCTACAGCTGATCCAGGTCTTGATTAAGTTTAACCCACATAGACCGTGGGCTGCTAAGACGGCTAGATTATGAAGGAGTGGTTGAATAGATTGTCTGTCGGTTTCTGGAGCGAAAGTGCTTAAGTTATCGCTAAGAGAAAGGGTTTAAGTGGAAAAACCCGACAAAGGCCTTTCGCCGGGTCTGGATGTGTCCTTGCAATAAAAGAACGTTTTCTGCCAGTGCTTCACGTGGGAATAAATACTGAGAGTCGGCATTAACGATTTCTTGCGTCTTTGGATGGACGCGCCCCCACAAACAAGGAGGGGTCCATCCGTGTTTTCCCGGCAAGGCTTACATTGGAAGAGTTCCAGGAACAAAGCAAGGTTGGGGGCGATGCAAAGATAAGCTTCACAGAGAATAATGAAGTTGCAAATGTTTAAAATCGAGTTTGGGCCTATGTCGAAGACCCGGAGCTTATAATGATAGAGAACCTCACGAAAGAAAGGATGACCCAGGGGCGGAAACCCCGGGTCACGTGCTCAAGGAAAACGATAACTTCACCTGATCCAGGTGAAGGCCGGCTCTCCTCCTCGGGTTCCCTCCAGGAGATCTCCAACTGAGGGGGAAGGACCCCAGACTCGGCCAGCTCTTCTAACTTTTCGAGCGTGACGATCGACTTAGCCCAGTTGGATGAAATGGATTGACCCGTCTTTTGCTTCAAAGCTGAGGTCTTGCCCTTGGACTTAGAAGCGGACTTGGGTGCCATTGAAATGGATCTAGAAGAAACCAAATATTAAAAAAAAAATCAAGGGAAGGATGAAGGCGAAAGGAGCGCATAACACGAACTCAAAAATCTAAAGTGAAAACCTAGACCTAGAAAGGCTTACCGGAAAACGGCGGCGGAGTGAAGTCCGATGAGCGCGGCGTGGAACTGCGGCCCGGTTCTTGAGGGTGATGGCGGCGCGCGTGCGGGGTGGAGTTCGAGCTTCGAGCTTGAGGTGTGGGCTCCAATAGCGCGGTGAGATCTTGAAGATGAAGCCCGGCGAGCACAACGATGCGGAACGGCGGTGCGGAGCGGCGGGCCGGCTGTCCAGGTTAACGGTGTGCGCGCGGAGTCCGGCGGCTCAAGTTTTGAGCTCGGGCCCTTGGGCTCCAATGGTGTGCTTGGAGGAAGAAGAAGAAGAGGAAGTGCGGTGGCGTTTGGGATTAGGGTTTCCCCCCGGGCCCTATATTTATAGGCGCGGCGAAACCCTAGAATGCCAAACGGTAAAATGGAGAGGTTTGCGGAAAGATAAACTCGGCCCGTTGATTACGGGAATGAGATCTTGGGAGTTATCGTCAGGCAGCCGAGTTACAGATGGCCGCCAAAAGAGCCGGACTCAAAATTGTCACTCGGACCAGCTTGTGAAGAGTATGAAAACTGGGTTATGAAATGTACATCATGGAGAGTTGATCCAAGAGATGATATTCGGCTTAGTGTGATAACAGGGTTATTATATGGACCGCCGGGAGAGCCGGCCTGGCTATAGTTAAAAGCAATTTAACCCGTAACACTATATAGGTAAATGTTTGTTGTCTTGCAGGGAATAGTGTACGCTTCATGGTTGGCTTAAAGGTTTGAAGCTACGAGGAAAGCACGCCAACCAAGATGCCTAAGCTATTCTGGGGACTACTGTCGGGGGGATGGTAATCCGGTAGGCCCATGCATGGGGCGAGACTCGGCTGGAGGGAATCTACACGAGACCTTGTGTTGTGATACTGGGTCGGGTGTTATTAATGGGCCAGCGATTGTATTGATGATTCGGCCCAGGGGAAGAGAAGTTCTCGAAGACCTAGGAGGCAGCGTAAACCCTGTGATCCGTGACTTGGGGGTTACTGGAAGTAATTTAGGGTTACGTGTAGACCCCGGATAGGATTCTAGAGGTATCTTGTATGGAAAGCCAGGAGACCGGGTATTATATATAAACCGGCTTCTGGGGCATAGAAGAGGGAGATCGAGAGAGAACAGAGGGATTCGAGTATTCTAATTATACGAGAGCAAGTCTTTGTAACCCTAGATTGGAGTCTCGACGACATTGCAGTCCGAGCCTCTAGATCGCCAACTAGTATGATTTCAGCTAATGCTCAACCCGAGCTAAACCCTCTCCCAAACACCAGAGTCGAATCACCCCAATCTAAGTTACCACCGGTAACACCTGTCGTGATTTTCCCACGACAGTGTGCCCAGCCCCAAAATAATACAAACAAATTCTCTTCACTATTTTTGCCCCTGATTTATCAGTCAAAGCATAATTGTGTAAACAAAAGAGAAAGAGGGATGACCTTCTACACCAGTTGCGTCATTCACCATCGGAGCCGCTCTTGTGAATCCAGTTGGCTTGTGACGTACTGTATTGTATGTTTATCATTCGTTGACATTAGCATACACCTCTCTAAAAAAATAGACATTCCTCCACGGTGTCAAACTTTTAATACCTCTGTTTAATAAAATAAAAAAAACTCTAGTACATGAGTGATCCCGGTTTCCCTCTGCGAAGGGCCTTTCTTTTACTTTTATGTTGAGTCTCCATCTTATGACTTTATGCACAGTTGAGAGAGCATTTTTGCCATTCTAAGTTCTATGTGCATTTGTCCCATAAACATCAATTATTACTTCATGATGTGATATTATTTGTTCTTAAATTATTTGTTCTAGTCTTCCCCTTGAACTTTGGAAGTGTCCTGGCATTTATGTTTTGTCCCACTCTTAAGGACTAGCGAAATACCACTTTGCCATGCTTTCTCTGTACTTGAAACAAACGTTTATCTTTCTTTGCATTATTATCCATGATCCTTTATTTAAGATACTCTTCGTGATGCAAAGTGATTTCTATGTTTTATTATTAAAGTTCTATTTATCACGTTTGTGTTTGAAGTTTTATGATCTCAGCATACATATGCTTTTACATTTTAATGATCAAGATTATGATAGTAGCATGTCACCTCAGAAATTATTGTTTTATCGCTTACCTACTCGACGACGATTAGGAACTAAGCTTGGGGATGCTTGATACGTCATAAACGTACCCCTAATTTCTGATGCTCCAAGATCATATTATTCCAATTGCTACATGTTTTCTCCCTTATTTATAGCATTTTTTATACGTTTTCCAGGACTAACCCATTAACAAGATGCCAAGCGCCAGTTCCCTGTTTTCTGCTGTTTTTGGTTTCAGAAAAGTTGTTCTGGAAACATTCTTGAAATTGGACCCCACAAAGCCCTAAGTGCCTATTTTCCCTGGAATCATCCAGAACACCGAAGAGGAGTCGAAGACGGGCATCAAGGGGGCCACACCATAGGCTGGCGCGGGTCCCCCTAGCCGCGCCAGCTATGGGTGTGGGGCCCCATGGCCTCCACCGCATCTGCCATTTCTCCTATTTATTCCCCCCGGATGGAAAATCCTAGGCACCTAATCAAAAATCCCAGAAAAGTTCCGCAGCCGCCGTCGTCGTCAACCCTAGATCAGGAGGGTTCTGGAGCTGTTTTTCGGCACCCTGCCGGAGAGGAAATCATCACCGGAGGCTTCTACATCACCATGCATGCCTCTGGAGTGATGCATGAGTAGTTCATCCCTGGACTACGGGTCCATAGCTGTAGCTAGATGGTTGTCTCCTCCTCATATGCCTCCATGTTTACATCTCGTGAGCTGCCTATCATGATCGAGATCGATCTTATGTAATTCTATATGTTGTGTTTGCTAGGATCCGATCAATACAGACCTTATGCCAAGTTTATTATAGTCTTTATTGCATATGTTATTTGTGCTCTTGCATGCTTTCCGTTGCTAGTGGTTGCTCTGGCCAAGTAGTTTCTAGTGACTCCAAGAGGGGGTATTTATGCTAGATAGTGGGCTCATGCCTCCTTTTTGCCTGTGCTCGAGTGACAGAAACGTGAAGGGGGAGGATGTGCTGTTGCCACTAGGGAGAAAACAACGGTGAGAGTAGCCGCGTGTATAAGCATTGCTTACATTACACACATTGCTTAATGCGATTATCCGTTGATTGCAACTAAATACCTAAGGGGGTTCGGATGATAACCTGAGGGTGGAATATTAGTCATAGATGCAGATGGATTTCGGTCTATGTATTTTGTTGTAATGCCCGCACTAAATATCATAGTAGTCATCATGTTATATTGTGCACTACGGTGCAACCTCTATTTGTCAATTGCCCAGCTGTAATTTTTTCACCCAGCATGTTGTTTTTATGGAGAGACACCACTAGTGAACCTATGAACCCCGGTCCATTTTCCACACTGTTAAACAAACCACAACAATTTCCTGCTCGCTTTACTTACTGCAAGCAAACACTGTTTTCCACACTATACGTCTAATCTTTGTTTTCAGCAAGCCCGGTGAGATTGACAACCTCACTGTACCGTTGGGGCAAAGTATTTTTGTTGTGTTGTGTGCAGGTTCCACATTGTTGCTGACACCGGTGAAGCGCCCGCACCACCGTCAGTAGCATCAACCGTCCAAAGGTCCTCTTTCTCCTACTGGATTGATAACCCTGGTTCTTAACTAAGGGGAAAATTCCTACCGTTGTGCTCATCACACCCTCCTCTTGGGGTTCCCAACGCAAGCATCGATCAACGCACTACCGGTTCAGCAGTAACGTGGAATCTACACAGCACAATCAAATCACTTTGCCCCAACGAAGCAGTAAAGTTGTCAATCTCACCGGTTTTGCTGAACACAAAGAGGTTAAACGTATGGTGTGGAAAACAATACGAGAACATTATGAAAGCAGTAGCAGCAATGTGAAAACTGTGGAAGCAGTGTGAAAATAGTAGAAGCATGTGTGTATTATCAGTACTAGAAAATGGACCGGCGTCCACAGTTCACTAGTGGTGTCTCTCCATGAAAGAAAAATAACAGATGTGGTGAACAAATTACAGCTGGGAAATTGACAGAAATGAAGGCTGCACCGTAGAGCATATGCAAGACATAAAGATTACTATGTGATTCATGCGGGCATTACAACAAGATACATAGACCGTCATCCAACTACGTCTATGACTAATAATCCACCCTCTGAATATCATCCGAACAAACGTTGGGTATTAAGTTGCAAGCAACAGATAATTGCAGTAAGCAAAGTGTGTAATGTAAACAATGTAAACGAAGTAAACATCGTTGTTTTCTCCCTAATGGCAAAAACACATCCTCCATCCGTCATGTTTCTGTCACTCCAGCACAAATGCAAAGGAGGCATGAACCCACTATCGAGCATAAATACTCCCTCTTGGAGTTACTAGCATCTACTTCGCCGGAGCATCTTCTAATAATGGAGAGCATGCAAGATCATACATAATATATGCATGAAGATAAAATGATAGATTGATATTGAGAAGACATAACATTCAACATTCATCGGATCCCATCAAACACAACATGTAGCATAACATAAAGATGATCTCGATCATGTAGGCCAGCTCACGAGATATAAACATGAGGCATAGAGTGGAGGAGACAACCATCTAGCTACTTCTATGGACATGCCGTCTAGGGATGAACTACTCATGCATCACTTAGGAGGGGGACATGGTGGTGTAGACCCCTCTGGTGAAGAATTTCCCTCCCGGCAGGGTGCCAGGGAGAGCGCCAAAACCCTCCCGATCTCGGGATGATGATGATGGCGGCCTCTGGTGTTTCCCTGGAAAATTTGGTATATTTTTAGGGTGATATGTCGGGGGAATAAATAGGCGAAAGGGCGATGGCGGTGGGTGCCCGAGGGGCCCACACCACCCCCAGGCGCGGCCAGGGGGAGGGGCGCCTCTCTATGGTGTGGCCCGTTTCCGGGCCTCTTCGGGACTCTGTGGAACCTTCGGGAATTCTAAGACTTCCGGGCTTCGAATTTTCCAATTCCGAGAATATTTGCAGAACAACTTTTCTGAAACTAAAAATAGCTGAAAAGATGGAACTGGCTCTGTGGCATCTTGTCAATAGGTTATCCCCTGAAATCATTAAAATGACATAAAGTGTATAGAAAACATGTAGGAAATAACATGAAAACAACATGGAACATCAGAAATTAAGGATACGTTTATGACGTATCAACATCCGCAAGATTAGTTGCTACTCGTTCTCGAGTAGGTAAACGATAAAAATACAAAATTTCTGAGCTGACATGCTACCAACATAAACTTGATCATCAATAATGTAAAAGCATATGTAAGCTGAAATCATAGAACTTCAACACAAGCATGATAAATAAAATTTTAACAATAAAGCATAGAACCTTGCATCATGAGAAGTAACACAAATAAAAGATCATGAATAACAATGCATCAAAAGTTATACGTTTGTTTCAAGTATAGAGAAAGCATGGCAAAGTGATATTTCGCTAGTCATTAAGAGTGGGGGAAAAATGCCAGGACACTTTCAAAGTTTATGAGGAAGACTAGAATAAATAATTCGAGAACAAGCAATGACACATCATGAATCAATTAATAATGTTTCTAGGACAAATGCACTTTAAAATCAGAATGACAAGTATGCTCTCTCAACTGTGCATAAAGTTAGAAGATGGAGACTCAACATAAAAGTAAAAGAAAGACCCTTCACAGAGGGAATAATGGATCACTCATGTGCTAGAGCTTTTATTTTATTAAATAGAGGTATTAAATGTTTGACATTCCTCCCAACCATCTTACACAAACCATGGCTAACCGAATCCTCGGGTGCCTTCCAACAATCACATATCGTAGAGGAGTATCTATTTTTTAGAGAGGTGTATGCTTATGTCAACGAATGGTAAACAGAAAATACAGTACGTCACAAGCCAACAAGACTTCACAAGAGCGGCTCACATTGAAGGATGCAACTGGTGTAGAAGGTCATCCCTCTTTCTCTTTTGTTTACACAATTATGCTTTGACTGATAAATCAGGGGCAAAAATAGTGAAGAGAATTTGTTTGTATTAATTTGGGGATGGGCACCCCGCTGCCAGCTCTTCTATCAATTGGATAAGCGAATGAAGCCACTAGTCCATGGTGTGAAAGTACAATCAACAAGTGAGTTAAAGATTCTCTATTTACGTCCTCATGAGCTAAAACAGGAGGAATTTTGAAAGTTTTATAGGTAACACATGAGAAATTTACTTTGGAGTGGCGGTTAAGTACCACATGTAGGTAGGTATGGTGGGTACATTTGGCATACTTTGGTTTTTGGGAGTTGGATGCGCGAGTAGAGCTCATACTCAGTACAGGTGGAGGCTAGCAAAAGAGGATATCAAAACAATAAGCAAAAACATAATGGCCATAATCATGCATAGCGACAAAAACATCATTAATCAAAGCATAAGAGGTACCACAGGTTAAAAAATAAATGATCATAGAGGCTATTAGTTACTGGTTCATAGTCATAAACATGGTGTGAGCATGCACCAAGTCAACCAAATAAAACATTCAAAGGAAAACACCACAAATTTATGCTTCAATATGACAAGAACAACTCATGATTCTTTCAATGGCACATTAAACACTCTCAACTATTTGAGACAATTCATGCTACTAAATAACCACTAGGATTTAGAATTAAAATAACATCTAGCATGATATGAAAAAGTCTAGCCACAGTCTATACAAGCTTCTATTTGCATCGTTTATAATTCTACCACATGCAACAGTTTCTTTTCCCAACAAGCATCATACAAAATATGTTTTAACAAAAACTCTCTCAATGATACAACAAGAAAAAATTATAGTACTCACATAACACTACTAAAAGTAACATCTTTGAATAAGATATGCAATGAAAACAAGAGCTAAACAGGAATTTTGCACCAGCTAGAAGAAAAATTAAGAATACGAGCATAACGAGTATTCATACGAAAAAGCGGAGCGTTTCTCTCTCCCAAACAAGGATGATAGGTTTCAATGATATTATTTAAGCAAGGAAAAAAAAACTGAAAGAAAAATAACTGACGCTCCAAGTAAATTTCATATGATGTGACCGAATAAAAATATAGTTTCACCCGAAGTGACGTGATAAATTGTTGATGAAGAAGGGGATGCCTTGGGAATCCCCAATATTAGATGCTTGAGTCTTCTTAGAACTTTCTGGGATGAACCACGGGGGCATCCCCAAGCTTTGACCTTGCACTCTTCTTGATCACATATATCACCCCCTTCTCTTGACCCTTGAAAACTTCCTTCACACCACACTCAAACAGTAATTCACATTAGAGGGTTAGTGCAAAAATAAAAAATCCATGGGTTCTGTATGGAAACAAGTGCTATTGATACTTTTAAACATTACCTAAATCCACTGATGTTTCGTGAAGTAAAGAAATCCACTTCACATCGTAAAAGAGCAAATGCAAGAAAAATGGCAGAATCTGCCAAAACCAGAACAGTCTCTAAAGACGATTTTTTTGGGAGCACTTACGTTGCTAAAATCAAAAAACTTAAAGAACAAAAGAGTTGCGGAATTATCTGAGGAATAAGCACAAAACGTTTCAGTTCATTTCGAGTTTTTGGTGAATTATACGATTTTTTACGGTGGACAACAGAAATATGTTTCCTGCGCAGAAATCCAAACCAACTACAACTTTCGTCAGACTCTTTACTTGGCACAACTAATACATGAAAATAAATATACAAAGGAGTTTATACAGAAGTATACAACCCCTTGACTTAAAGAAAATAGATAAAAACAAAGGAAAAATAAAACCATGGGTTTTCTCCCAAGAAATGCTTTTCTTTAACGCCTTTTAACTAGGCTCAGAAAAGTGGATTCACGTGTTTTCAAGTGAAGAACCATCCAAATTTTAATGTGTTCGAATAATAGAGTCGAAAGGCAAATTAATTATCTTGCTAGGAAAGTGTTCCATACCGTTCTTGAGTGGGAATTGAAATTTAATATTCCCCTCTTTCATATCAATAACAACACCAAAAGTTCTAAGAAAAGGTCTTCCCAAAACAATTGGACAAGAAGCATTGCATTCAATATTAAAGACAACAAAATAAACGGGGACAAGTTTATTATTAACCATGATAAGAACATCATCAACTCTCCCCAAAGGTTTCTTTCTAACATTATCAATAAGACGAACATCCAAATAACAAGGTTCCAAAGATGGCAAATCAAGAATATCATAAAGTTTCTTAGGCATAACAGAGATACTAGCACAAAGATCACATAGAGCATTGCAATCAAAATCATTCACTTTAATTACTATAATGGGTTCCTATCCATCATCTAACTTCCTAGGGATAGAGGCTTCACATCTTAATTCATCCTCTCTAATTTGCATCAGAGCATTTGTAATATGTTTTGTGAAGTCATATTCATAGCACTAGCATTAGGACAACTAGAAAGATTTTGTAAGTACTTAATCACTTCAGTTATGTTGGAATCATCAAAGTCAACATCATTTTTATCAAAGGTAATGGGACCGTTGTCTCCCATGTTTCAAAAAATTTCAGCACTATTATCAGGAGCATTTTTAGCAGTTTCAGGCAATTTTGCATTTTTAATAGTAGAAGTAGGAATATTGCAAACACCAATAACTTTATCATTGATAGTAGAAGGTTTACTAGCATGAGAGGCTTCAGTTTTACTAGTGGTGGTAATGGTGCAAACATTAGCTATATTATTCTTTCTAGCTATTTCATCTTGTCTTTCCCATCTAGCATGCAGTTCAGCTAACATCCTAACATTATCATCAATTCGAATTTGGATGGTATTTGTTGCAGCAAAAGGATTCTCATCTATAGTTTCAGTTTTAGCCGTCATCCTATTGATGAAAGAAGATTGTGCTTCAGATATGGATGAAATAGAAGTTTCAGCACGAGCAATTTTAACTTGCAAACCAGAGATTTCTCTATTTAAACTCTCAAGTTGACAACTGATATTTTTTAGCATAAAAGATTGTTCCTCCATGGTCTTAGTAAATATTTTATTTTGCTCATATTGCTTTTGCGTAAAGTTTTTAGTGGTTCTTTCAACTTCTGAAATTCTTTCATTAGTCATTCCAGTTCTATCATTATTACCACTATTAAGAGGACATGGCCTACAATTGTTGCTACCAAAATTAGTCATTCCAGTTCTATCATTCTAGTCATTCCATCCGTCATGTTTCTGTCACTCGAGCACAGATGCAAAGGTGGCATGAACCAATTATCGAGCATAAATACTCCCTCTTGGAGTTACTAACATATACTTGGCCAGATCATCTACTAATAACAAAGAGCATGCAAGATCATAAACAACATATACATGAAGATAACATGATAGATTGATAATCAGAAGACATAGCATTCAATATTCATCGGATACCAGCAAACAGAACATGTAGCATTACATAAAGATGATCTCGATCATGTAGGGCAACTCACGATATCTAAACATGATGCATAAAGTGGAGAAGACAAACATCTAGCTACTGCTATGGACCCGTAGTCCAGGGATGAACTACTCACGCATCACTTCGGAGGAGGGCATGGTGGTGTAGACCCCTCCGGCGATGAATTTCCCTCCCGGCGGGGTGCCGGGGAGAGCTCCAGAACCCTCCCGATCTCGGTATGACGATGATGGCGGCCTCGGGTTTTTCTCCAAAAAAATTGGTATATTTCTAGGGTTGATATGCCGGGGCAATAAATAGGCAAAAGGGCGATGGCGGTGGGCGTCTGAGCGGCCAACTCCACCCTCAAGCGCGGCCAGGGGGCGCGCCTCACTATGTTGTGGCCCCCCTCCGGGCTTCTTCGGGACTTCGTGGAACCTTCGGGAATTCTAAGACACCCAGGCTTCGAATTTTCCAATTTCGAGAGTATTTCCAGAACAACTTTTCTGAAACCAAAAACAACAAAAAACAGGGAACTGACTCTATGGCATCTTGTCAATAAGGTAGTCCCGAAAATCGATAAAAATGACATAAAGTGTATAGGAAATAAGTAGGAAATAACATGAAAACAACATGGAACATCAGAAATTAAGGATACGTTATGACATATCAGTCTCCACCACACATAATTTGGTATAACTGAGACATTTGCGTCGGTTGATGCAACATGTCATCTGGGTTGTCTGTTACGGTGTTCCTTCACCATCAAGACCGTCAAGGGAGCGGTTGAAAATTTTCCTCCTCCTTAGATTTTCCCATGCATGAAAACATAATCGGACTACTCGTAAGATGGCGACGTAGACCCGAATCGATCGATGGTACCAGTGTGAGGAAATTTGTTTGTTGGTAAGAGAGGAAAATTCACACGGCATGCCTTGAGTTAGACCATGGCTTTGTCCTCTGGGAGGAAAAAACCAGACATGAGTGAACACTGACTCCTATATCTTTAAATAAATATTTATATAAAACCATGCATAGCTATCCTCGATCGGCATAGTGTTTGTTACTTCGGCATCGATCAATTCGGGTAAACTATGTTCTTTTTGTTGTATTATATGAACATGATGAATTATGTAATAATCATATAGGGTGTGGTTTTTTAATTGTTATTTTACAATATTTTATATTCATATGAGTATTGTATTCATACGTCTTTGCTCTATTTTACATCACCTATTAGGGAAGTGCTTCTCCAAAATATATCACTGGTTGGAGTTATACACTACCGATGCACTATAAATCACGTTTTTTGTGATATATATTTTGTACCACCATGTTTTTTGGCTGCTATTTTAGGCCATCTATTGCAGATGCTCTAAGAGGGTCTCTAGGAGATCCATAAAAGTCCATACCATAAATACCCCTTAAACGTGTTCTACGGTATCGCCCGAGGTCGGACAGAGAACAAAAACTGTAAAGCCGGTACTATAAATGAAATCAGTGGCCTTTTTTCTTTTTTTCTTTGGGGGGTTTTATAAAAATGAGTGACCTTGTTCCTCTTTTTTTGTATAGACGCCTTCTTCCTCAATCTGTCAACGGATCATGTCCCTGTTTCCCTAAACAAATCACACGGTAGAAACACGTCGAGGCACATCCGCGCGCCCTCATGAAGGCCACCACTCAGCCCTTTTGTCGCCGCCTCCAGCGGTGGTGGCGACGGCCAAGTGCCGTTCGGCTCCGCTCCAACCTCCTGCTACTCGCCTTCTTCCTTGGTCTCCACCACACATAATTTGGTATACCTGAGACATTTGCGCCGGTTGACGCAACATGTCATCTGGGTTGTCTGTTACGGTGTTCCTTCACCATCAAGGGAGCGGTTGAAAATTTTCCTCCTCCTTATATTTTCCCATGCATGAAAACATCATCGGACTACTCGTAAGATAGCGACATAGACCCGAATCGATCGATGGTACCAGTGTGAGGAAATTTGTTTGTTGGTAAGAGAGGAAATCTCACACGTCATGCCTTGAGTTAGACCGTGGCTTTGTCCTCTTGGAGGGAAAAAATTAGACATGAGTGAACACCGACTCCTATCTGTTTAAATAAATATTTATACAAAACCATGCATAGTTATCTTGGACCGGCATAGTGTTTGTTACATCAGCATCGATCGATTCGGGTAAAATATGATCTTTTTGTTGGATTATATGATCTTGATGAATTATGTAATAATCATATGGGTTGTGGACTTTTCATTGTTCTTTTACTATATTTTATATTCATATGAGTATTGTATTCATACGTTTTTGCTCTATTTTACATCACCTAGTAGGGAAGTGCTGCTCTGAAATATATCACTGGTTGGAGTTGTACACTATCGGTGCCCTATAAATCACGTTTGTTGTGATATATATTTTGTACCACCATGTTTTTTGGCTGCTATTTTAGGCCATCTACTGGAGATGCTCTAAGAGCGTCTCTAGGAGATCCATAAAAGTACGTACGTTAAATACCCCTTAAACGTGTTCTACGGTATCGCCCGAGGTAGGACAGACAACAAAAACTGTGAAACCGGTACTATAAATGAAAATCAGTGGCCTTTTTCTTTTTTCTTTGGGGGGTTTTATAAAAAATGAGTGACTTTTTTCCTCTTTTTTGTATAGACGCCTTCTTCCTCAATCTGTCAACGGCTCCTATCCCTGCTTCCCTAAACAAATCACACGGTTGAAACACGTCGAGGCATATCCGCGCGCCCTCATGAAGGCCACCACTCAGCCCTGTTGTCGCCGTCTCCAGCGGTGGTAGCGACGGCCAAGCGCCGCTCGGCTCCGCTCCGTCCTCCTGCTACTCGCCTTCTTCCTTGATCTCCACCACGCATAATTTGGTATAACTGGTACATTTACGCCGGTTGACGCAACATGTCATCTTGGTTGTCTGCTACGGTGTTCCTTCACCATCAAGACCACCAAGGAAGCGGTTGAAAATTTTCCTCCTCCTTAGATTTTCCCATGCATGAAGACATCATCGGACTACTCATAAAATGGCGACGTACACCCGAATGGATCGATGGTACCAGTGTGAGGAAATTTGTTTGTTGGTAAGAGAGGAAATTTCACACGGCATGCCTTGAGTTAGACCGTGACTAGTTTGTCCTCTGGGAGGAAAAAAATCAGACACGAGTGAACACCGACTCCTATCTCCCTTTCTTTAAATAAATAAATCTTTATATAAAACCATGCATAGCTAATCGGCGTAAGTGTTCGTTACTTCACCATCAAGACCTTCAAGATTTCCTCGTTCGATTTGGCACCGCATGAAATTAAGCGTCATTTGCAAATTGCTCCAGAAAGGTCTTGAGATTATGCACCGACGAGCCGCCATCCCCAATAGCCTCCTGCATCTTGGCCTTCCACGCCGTCGAGCTCCTCCGTACGGCAGCGCCCTCCTCGGTGTCACCGACCGTCTCCACGCACCTCGTGAGCTCCTCGGCTCTCAGAAACCTGTCCACATCCACGGCGGCGCGCACGCCGATGCCCCAGCCGACGACGAGGCCCGCGTTGGTGTCCTGGTCGGACCACTGCGGCACGGCGACCACCGGCACGCCGCACGCCACACTCTCCAGGGTCGAGTTCCATCCGCAGTGCGTCACGAAGCACCCTACCGCCGGGTGCGACAGCACCCGCACCTGGTCGCACCACTCCACCACCATGCTCCGTCCGTCGTCGAGCTCCTTGTCTCTGTCGTCGTCGCTGCGCACCGCCCACAGGTAAGACCTGCCACTCGCGGCGAGGCCCCTTTTCATCTCCTCCTTCTGCCCCTTGCTCACGGCCCCCATGCTCCCGAACGACACGTACACCACCGACCGCGCCTGCTTGGTGTCCAGCCACTCCATGTAGGCCTTCTCTTCCTGCTGGATGAGATCTCCTACAGCGCCACTCCTCCTGTCGTCGTCGTCGTCGGCCAAGAGCGATAGGACGGCTGGCCCGACGGGGAACACGTCCAGCGCAGGCACGGAGGCGAGTGCTCCGGCCTCGAGTGCCTCGACGGTGTTCACGAGCACCACGGGTTTCCTGGTTCCTCCGGTGTCCAGGTCCAGCTGCTGGAACGTCCTGCGCATGTCGGCGAACGCCGCGACGATCCTCCCGTCCGTGAGGTTGGTCATGAAGCTCGGGAGGTCACGGATCGCCATGGGCGGGAGCCCCGGCATGGCCACCGTGAACCCCGGCTCGGATGCGTGCTCCGTCACCACGCTCTCGTAGCCGTGGAAGTAGTGGTAGTACACAGCCAGCACGGTGGCCGGCTGGATCCAGTAGAGCGCACGCGGCACGCGGCGCTCCCGGGCGGCCTCGGCGGCCCACCACATGACCATGGCGTAGAGGACGCACGTCACGGGACGGCCCCGCGCCGCGAGGCGGTCCAGCACCGCGGAGAAGGTCTGGCGGCCGACGCGGCCGAAGGCCTCCACGTAGCTCCGCGCGTCGTCGGCGTCGCCCGCGAAGAGGGGGCACCCGTCGTCGTAGCCGTCGGAGTAGGGGATGTAGGAGACGGCGCCGTCGTCGTGGACGACCTCGTCGTCGGGGGAGGCGAGCGAGGGGAACATGCGGCGGTGCGCGGACACGGCGGTGGACACGGTGACGCAGGCGCCCGGCGTGGCCCGCGCGAGGCGCTCCGCCAGCGCGCGCGCCGGGTTGATGTGGCCCTGGGTCGGGAAGGCGACGACGAGGAAGTGCTGCGGCGCCATGGATCTTGTTGGATGGATGGATGGATGTCTCGTCTTGGAGGCTTTGGGTGTAAGTGTTAAGTAGGCGATAGTGCATAGTGTGTCGCATTCAGTTCATGTCATGGCTTGCCGTCCTAGCTAGCTATACGAGAGTTGGGCCTCCTCCATCGATCGTGTTCCTTTCAGAATCCACCTCAAATAACTGTTACGTCTAGGTTTATACCAAGGGATCAACATCTCAAAGCATGCACGTGTTTAAATATGGTCGGGTAATCAATTTGTGACATCGTCTTTCCTAACTTGCGACCAACGTACACCACGAAAAATCAAATTGGGACCAGAACGCGTGGCACGTACAGCCACAACAGGATTTTCAGAGTTTTGGTGTGATGATGGTATTACCTAGCTAGGGCTAATACAATTCAAGTCACTTCAAACGCTGAATTTAAAGGATGTATGCAAAGATGTGTCAATATCTTTGATCACTGAACATATACCGCTTCCTTTTTTTTACATGCATGCATGTACTCGCTCCGTCTCAAAATAAGTGTCGTTAAAATGGGTCAAGCATCCAGTACAAAAGAGTTTGAGGAGCTTCCTTATTTTCAGACGGAGCGAGTACAAAAGAGTTTGAGGAAATTAGCGGATTGTTCTACCGGCAGGCATTGATTACGATATTATGTACTCCATCTGATCCATAAAAAGTGTCGCTCACTTAGTACAAAGTTTGTACTAACTTAATACAAAATGTGCGGCTCTTTTTATGGATGGGAGAAAAAAAAATGTTTCCTAAAGTATGCCGTTTGGCAAGGCTCGTGTGATGCAAATGGTTCGATTATCTGTAATGTTTGATTAGCTCGTCTTTCTCGGGGAAGGTCTCCCCAAAGAGCGTCCAATCGAGGACGCTGTTGAGACCGGCAGCAGCGCCGGTGGACCCGAAGAAGCCAATTTACGACTTCTCCTGGACGTCCTCGCTGAGGTCCAATGGCGCATCGAGGACGGGTGGTGTGAGCCTCTACTTCCTGCCCCCAACGTCCAACCGACACGTGAAAAAAAAATGCACAAACAAAAAAGGATCAACTCATATTAAAATGCATGACCTCCCAAACAATGGACTATGCCCTAACATTTAAAACCATTAAAACTCACAACTAATTCAATAAATGAATATATAGCACACGAGTCAACATTTTTTTTTTACAGCAATACACAAGTCAACAATTAACTGAACTGTATGACCAATAATGACCACCCAATTAGAGAACAGCATAGAGGCATGGCTTCGTGCCAACACCTAGCACGAACAAAAATATGAGGAAGGGCTATATGAACTCACCCTCTGCGGGGACGAGCCAAGACCGGAACCAACAGCAAAGACCTGCACGGCGACGAGAATGGGGTGAATCTCACTCTAAACACAGATGAACATGACCAAAAGGCTACCTCCCACCGGACAAGAGTTACCAAAATGACTTGTGGCCTGAGGGCATGTACAATACGGTGACGTAAGCCTTCTCTTAGAATTGCCACGTATGATTTTTGTTTAGTTGGAGAAGAGAGAATGAAGAAAGAAAAAGTTGTCTTTCCTTAGCTAAGAGATGATCTCTTAATAATTAAGAGAAGGCTATTTTCTCTATTGTACAATTTGCCTTCCCTTATCAACACAATTCCACACTCAAATTTAATCATTTCTCATTAATTGGTAGAGATGGCAATAAGAGATAATGCAGTGTACGACTCACATTTATTGACTTCTCTAGATGACGTGGAGAGCTAAGAGAAGACTCGCCTTCCCTACCATTATATATGCCCTGACCTCCACCCCGGCACCCTGAATGACGGATCGAATCCACCAGATATGGGCCGACAAAAACGCCTCCGCCTTCCTCAAGAAACCCACTAAGGGCTTGTTTACTTCTAGAGTATTTTTATCCCCAAGTGGAATGGGGATGGGAGGGGATTCGGTGAACACCCAATCCCTAAATATCTCCATAAATACACTTCCACCATAATACACTAGCCTAGGGTGGAGTTTTTAATTTAGGCAAACATGAGCTGGTTGGTGGAGTATTTCGGGGGATTATCCTCTCTAAAACCAAAGTGGGTATTTTTTAGGATTTGGAGATAATCCCCTCCAATCCTCTAAAATACACTAGAAGTAAACAAGGCCTAAAACAACAACAAAATATGCTAAGTTATTGAGCGATCTACCGGCAAATAAAATTGTAGAGAAGGTTGCTCATCTTGACCCACAAGCGCTCACGGCAGGGAATCACGGAAACAGCCAGAAATGGTACATCATAATTACTTGATTTGGTGAAATATGACCTCTATTATTGCTTTTAAGTCTTAAATTGCCATTTTTTCAATTGTTATTTTTTAGGGTCAAGGATTATGTCTCTATGTTTTTTTTTATCTTCGCTATGTGTGCTTATCAACCTACGGTTCTACTAATACAGTTACATGACATTCGGTCAATAGACAACTGAAATTATGATACTCCCTCCGTCTCAAAATAATTGTCGGTGAAATGTATGTAGCACTAAAATACATCCATCTCCATGACAATTACTTTGAGACGGATGGAGTACTTTATCTTGATGGGTAGAGTGGAAGATGTCGCTGCCGGTGGCGCAACGCAAGAGGCTGTCGGATGGTGATGGCTCTGACTTTTTCAGTCCAGTCATTATTTAAGATCTACGGACAGCAAGAATCGTCACTATTTAAGATCTTACTTGCTAGTCATTTGCTACTACTCAGAATTGTCCTCGTTCAAAAACAGGGCGTGTCTCCTTATTCGTATGAATCTGGGCACGTGTTCAGGCAACGAATCAGATATATAACAAACATAACATAACGACAGCAATTCGTATCCCTGGATGTCCGTATCTTCGCTTCAATTTCAGGCAATGGAAGCTCAGACTTGACGCATTGTCGGCCAGAAACAGAACTGGATTTTGACAATTAAGAAGACACCAATGCACTCGAAACCGTCTCAGTTCTTGCTAGCCTCCTCGACGTGCTTCTCGTCCGCAAGGTCGCTAGGCAGGTCGAGTCCCGTCGGTATCCTCCCAGGGAAGTTACATGTAGGGGTATTGGATCCGAGCATACTGTAGCATTGTAACGAATCCACATTACGTTATGAAAAGGCAAAGCATCAATTGCAACATGATCATCACTCAAGAAAAACAAGAACTGACCTTCTGTCGACCAACACCATCGACCTCAGCTCGCAGTTGCTAAAGCTGTTGTATATAAGCAAGTCCAAGTTAGCCACGTGCTCTTATGGACGCTTTTAAGTTTGCAGAATATGATGTGTCGATTAGTTCAGAATTATATATAGCAAGGAAAAAGAAATACTTACCGCTTGCCCAGTTCCTCTGCTATGGTTGGATGACACTCTTTACCGTACATGTTCAAGGTGTGGTGCAAGAAACCACTATGGCTGACAATAGCTATCTCTTTCTCTTCTCTTGTCCATAACCTGCAAGCACATCCGGGGATAGTTTATTTTAATCCGGTTGCCAAAATAAAATTACTGGTCAACTCAACGGGTCATCTAATCTGAGGTGTATCTTTCTCAATACATGCTACACAAGAGTTCTCCAGCATCAAATAGTCAAATAACATCAAATAAGTCACTCGGTGCTGACTCACTGCTACATGAGAAACAAGCAGTCAGAATAAAGCATGCAGTGTAGGGGCAGAAGGTATATCCAATGCAGTGTACAATCCTTCACCATCGGTTCTAGTTTTTCTCTAAAACAAGAAAGTGTTGCCGCGGATAAAGATATATGGTCAGCTTCTGCCTTCTAGTCCATGCATGAAAGTGAAGAGGCTAATAACATAATTCGCTAGGAATAGGAAGATGTACTCCTGTAAGGCTGGGCGAGTGATGAATGAGTTGCTTGTTTGTGTGAACAAATTGCTTTGAATGACATAGAAAGGAGAACAGGAAGTGATATTTGGCGTGCAGATGCATATTATTGAGGTACTTGTGTTTCATGCCCATATAACCGGATCACTAGGCTTGCATTTTGAAGACACTAATGAGAAGGCACTAGTCAATCTTAGAAAGGAAAATTACCAGTCAATGAACTTCATGCCCCTAGCAGCAACAGACTCATTTGCTTCTCTGACATCTGGTACCCAAAGAACATCTTCATCATTCTCTATCTGTAAAAGGGCGTGAGCACACATATATTAAAACACCATCGCGACAACATATCATGAAACTGTTATGATAAATAAGCAACACTGGGTACTTGCCAAGGAAAAATCAATGGCGGGAAAGAGAGTACGGTATTTTGTTATGCTGCTCCTCTTGTCACACGGATAAAGACCCTGTATTTAGAAACCAAATAAAAGATTAAATATTAGGAATATTTTTTGACAGAGCATTGCTGATACGGGCTAAATAAATTATTCTAGCAACTGTGAAATAGCCTACTCTAAAGAATATTTAATACAGACCAACACAAATGATAAAGTAAATCATGACAATATTATTATGTATTTTGTAACAAACAATTGCCCATGTGTTATGTGTGTCCTCATGAGAGGGAAATACCGAGCTCTCCCTGCAGGCCTCAACTGCAAGAAACGGTGGGCTGTTCAAACTTGAAATTGCCAAACGTCCACTGTGTCCAGCATCTTCTACCATTAATGGTGACGCACTTACTCCATCAGTACAGTTCCCACCACCAAAGACCCCAACTGCAGTTTGCATAGTCCTGTGAGAATAGTTCCAAGTAAATACTGTGAGGCTTATTTAGTAATTACAAACTACTGCAATGCATAGGAGTTCAGATAATAATGTATACTAGACAAACCGATTGAGTAGCTATTGACATGTGGGGCATGACTAAGGGTCTAAATGAGAGCTGGAACTGAATTTTATTTTACCTAGATTCTATGCACATGGATCCTGTACATGTAGCAAGAATTGCAGAGTGCAGATCTCCGTTAGTGTACAATAAAAAACCATACCTAAACTCGGATTGACCATACTGCGGGAAGTCAAGATTACGTGGGAGGATGTGCATGACTTCTCATAATTTTAATCCAAACTATGAAGACATTGCTGCACAGTCCTGACTCTAAAGTCTAACCCCAAACGAGCCTGCATAGTTGAGCTTGCTCTTCTGACTGAAGCCATGTTATAGTGGAGATGCTTTACAGAATACTGACATGCTTTACAGGACTTTCAAACATGTTTAAAAAAAGAGAAATAACATTTTCAGTTCAAGAAAATATAGTTCGAAAAATCAACCTAGTGATTTAAGCAGAGCTACAATTTATACTAGAACACTGGGAGAACACAATTTCGCGGCCACTAAAAAGCTTAGAAGAAGATCCAGAACACTGAAAATATGTACAAGAAGATCAGAAGGTCAAGCAAACCTATACCTCAGTAGAGGCGAAACAATGACCAACTCAATCTTATTTGCTAGTCCACATTTTTTCACATGGTCTCGCAGGCGATCAACCTACAAATGCATGTAAAACAACATCAACGGAACTTGAAAATTGCCACATGAAAAAAAGTTGAGTGATATTTCAAATGAACATGACAAAATAGCTTACAACCATAAGAGAAACATGAGATCTCATTGTTACATGTAATCAACAAAAGCCACTCAACGTCATTTAGACAGCAGTGGCATTGCACTTTGATGCGAGCATTAGCGAAAGGACTAATATCTTTGGTGAGAGGTTGAAGCCAACATACGAGGATTGTTTTTTTAAGAGACATGTGACCTACCAACAAGGCAAGAACATAATATTTTGCACGTAAAATGGCTGCTACATGGGCAAATATTCCATTAGTAAGAAAGTAGTATTCTCCAGGATGTCAGCAATGAAAGCTTGGCAGAACATAGACAAAATTAACTGAAAATTGCCAGAACTGCCACAATTGCAGTTGGTTGAAGATGTTACCATCCAAATAAATGCTGGCATCAGTTAGTACGTGAGGTGAATGAATCGAGTATCCAACACTTAAATGGCAGATGAAAATGAATCTTTATCACTAAAGCATCAGGACAAGATGCCACATTCACATTTTGGATAAAAACAATGTTACTTGTTCATATCATTGACATGAATTGATACCGTGATAACAACACATGATGTGGAATTTAGGGTACCACCGAATCCTGTGGTAGTCGAAGAGAAATGCAAAGTGCTTACGTAACATGCTTCGCGAGCATTTGTACTTCCATTTAAGACGTCCATGTTAACAAAACAGAGGCTTTGTTGCCTCAAACATTTGACAAAAATACCTTTCTTAGCAGAACCGATAATGCTAAGAGCGGTGACTGAAATTCATGGCACGGAAAGGCAAACAGGGAATATTACTTGGGCCCAGCCGGACAGTGTAAGTTGAGCATGTTAACAAAACAGAGGCATTGTTGCCTCAAACATTTGACAAAAAGGCAGCACAACCTTAGTCAGCTGGCGATAATGTGCACCTTTCTTTCTTAGTAGAAGCGCCATAATGGTGACTGAAATTCATGGCGCGGGAAGAGAAACAGGAATCTTACTTGGGCCCAGCCCGACTGGGTAAGTTGAGCATCGAGCAGCGCAGGTGACATCAAGGCCGCAGGATCCTTGTCGCCTTCCACATTGTGAAAGCCCTGGCCATGCCTCACCTGCACCGCACGCATCAATTGATTACATACAGTTAATCGGATGGAACATTCTTTCTTTGCATCTTTCATCAGCATTAATTAACGGAGGAAGCAGGGCACCAGGTGTATGGTTTTGCATCGGTGCATAGGATACAGAGCGGTGCCAGCAGAGGCCTCCATTTCTGCCCAAACAAGAAACAGAATTAGTATTCGTTGAAGAGACGGTGCACTGCACTGGTGCTGACATGTAGTTTGTGAAATCCCCAATCTCCGGACCTGCATTTCGTTCTTTGCCAAACGATACATACGCTGATTCGGCCAAATGTATCGGCACCGGTTTCAGGTTCAGGCCGCAGCCCAAGAATTGCACTCTTCGGTGTGATGTGGCAATTAATTCTTGGTGTATGCTATTACATATGTTGGATTAGTATACACGAGAAGGTGGTGAACGATGTGGCCTGCTTAGGCAGAGGAGATCTAACGCTCGCCAATAAAATCCCCATCCTGTATGAGAAAGACGATCCGCCAAAGCAAAGCGAAGAGAGGGGAAAGAGGCGAGGAGAAACCAATCCGTGTGTGGTGGCGCGAGATCTGGCGCCGCGGCGAGGCGGAGGGAGAGGCAGGGGAGTGGTGGCGCCATGGAGGTGGGGGCCGGCAACCAATCCTTGAAGTGAATAAATCCAAGAGGAACGAGACAGTCGACGAGGGAGGGAGAAAAGGAGACCACACCGTCCGTTTGGTTTGCTGTTTCGATCAAGTAACGGAGAGAAAAAAAGATCGGCGAGCGGCCAGCCGTACCTGAAGGCGAGGAGGAGCAGCGAAGTGGACGGCGGCGGCGGCGGGAAATCCGTCCGACGGAGACGGAGGCGGCAGCAGCACCGGAGGTGGAGGCGGAAAGCCAAGGCCGTGGTGCTGCTGGTGGTACAAGTAGCAGTAGCATTATACTACTCCGCCCCGGTCAATGCTAGGGCGTTTTGTGCCCGGAGCATATGCCGCCCGATCCATTCAAGCATTTTCCGATTTCATAGCTCATTTCTTCAGGACAAAGAGTGGATGAAGCGTTTTGCCTTTATGTAAAATACATTTTAAAC